>QXTE01000002.1:18393859-18440994 GCA_003942145.1 Platysternon megacephalum | reverse complement strand
CAGATAGCTGGCACAGCAGACCCGACGAGAACCCCCAATAACCACAGAGTCCAGTAAGATGCAAAGCTACGTCGAGTAGGTTTATTGCGACCTCGGACACAATTGCAGTTCCCTGTAGGTTTCTTAGCCTAACTCAGGGCATACTACGAGAAAGTGCCTCTTGGCAATGGACCCAGCTCAGACAGTGGCGGGACTTTCCACTGCCCCCTCGGCTGGACAAAGGCACCGCCGCAGGGATACATTCTTATACACAGGTTCAAACAAGTTACACATCACTCCTGACGTATTGAGGTGCCACCCTTCTACGCAGCAAGGTACAACCCCTCTACGTAGTAAGGTGCCGCCTCTCACCTTGTACAGATTGGTTCGATCAAAACAACTCTATCGATCATTTTACCCTTTTGCCCCTGTCATTGGGATGGGTCGGCCTGTTCCATGTTATCTGTGTGGAATGTCTACATTCCGATACCTAGTGTTCCATACCTTTTAGGTATGTATCTTCTTGCAGCATCAGCCCTTTCCTTGCCAGCTTCTGTGAGCAGGGCCTGCCTCTAGCTCACAGCTTAACTTTGCTTTATGCTAGCAAAGTCTTGACCATTACTTCAGTTCAGGCCTCAGGCCTCATACTGGGCCTTTATCAGGGCCTTCACTTACTACACATGGCTGACTGGCCAACAAGGTTGAGTGAGTGTGCAGCACATAGTATGTAATCAACCAAAGCATTGCACTTTTTTATCTTTGCCTGCATCCCTGAATATTTGCACTCATATTACTTGCATTGTCATAGCTTTGGCCAAGACAAAGGCTGATGTCAATCCCATTTTCGGTGAGGAAGTCAAGTAGGTACGAGGCAAGTTTCTCCCCTGTGTGGCTGGTGATGTTTATGAAGGTCATGACACGCTCAACTGGTCTGCTGGGTAGCACATTACACAAGACAACAGTCAACTGATCTACGTGACACATCCAGTGTTGAGTCAATGGACACTGAAAAATATCCCACATCTTTAATCTCATCTACAATGGCTGACAGTGTCTTCTTTACCAGCAGTGCAATGAATTCATCACAAATAGTCTTTGATAGATATGATGTATGGCCTTTTACACAATTTGCATGTTCATTGATGTGCTGAGCTAAGAAAGGGTTTAACTTAGCAATTAGCTCTAGAATGCCAAGATAATTGCCATTGTGTTTTGATCCAAGTCTCATCTGAGCCACGGAATGGCAGACCACACTCAGCAAGAAAAACTATTGTTTCAACTATGCGTCTGAGAACATTCTTCCAATAAGCACAAGCTTCCAAAAACTGGTTTTCCATTTGGGTATCAATTCTGCCGCTTTCTTTCAGGCATGGTACCTGCTAACTGACAATGTACTCTGCTCACTCATTGCATGATTGGTAATGCATGCAGTATTCTTCCAATCATTGAAGCCTTCACAGAAAAGTCCCTACTTTTTGGTATCAGAAATCAGGCAGCAATAAAAACAGTACACTTTCTTCTTAGAAGGCGAATAGATGAGCCATTCTCGCTTGCCAATCTGTTTGCTAGGCTTCACATATTCAAAAAATGATTTGGTCAGATAACGATTCTGAAAAATCAGCATCTAGATTCTGGCATTTCTGTGGGCCCTTCTCAGTCCAATATGTAATGAGATCTTGAGAAGTCATGTCCCACTCACCTGGATCGTTGGAGAAGGATATTTTTGTATTACTATCACTGGGAAAGTGTTCAGAGGAGTGGGGTGAGACTGCAGCTAGAGAAGTCACAGGGGGCTGCTCCTTTTCATCAGGCACAGGCACAGCAGGTTCACTTGGGCTGGTATTCGCCTGGACTTCCTCACCACCAGACTTAGTAGGAGGGAAAAAAGTTAGGAGAGAAGGAGTATCTTTCAGCACTACATCTTGTCTTTGCCTCCTTCAATTTCTGCCATCCTCCTTTCTTCGACATGGTTTCTATTGTCCAGTGTAGGCCTACTGTGTACAAAGTTCAATATTGCTTGGGCCCACACTTACTTAGCCCACAAAGACAAAATCACAACCACCATAAATTGAATTCACGATCTTGATGGATTAATTTGTACAAAGCAATATCTAATGAGACAAAAAAATTCCGAATGCCCGCTACCGTTACTCAGCTGTTACTTCAATATGGAATGGAGGGCCTACAGTAGCGCCTAAAAATAGGAGGGCCTGAGGCTATAGCCTTATTAGCCTATGGGTTAATCCGGCCCTGCCTGGAACTAGTAACCATTGGGGGTGTGGAACCAGGGCCGGCTCCAGGGTTTTTGCCGCCCCAAGCGGCAAAAAAAAGAGAGCAAAAAAAAGCCGCGATCGGCAGCAGCTCCACCGCGCCACTCTCTTCTTCAGCGGCAGGTCCTTCCCTCCGAGAGGGACTGAGGGACCCGCCGCCAAAGAGTCCGACGTGCCGCCCCTTCCCCTTGGCCGCCCCAAGCACCTGCTTGCTGAGCTGGTGCTTGGAGCCGGCCCTGTGTGGAACACTGATTCACCCACTGAATTAGCCTCTCGCCCCCAAAAAACTAATGGAAGGAAGATGATACTCAGACACCTTGACTAGCCTGCCCATCTCCCCCTTGTCCTGAAGTGAGGGAGATTTGGGGGTGCAGAGAGGTTGGAGTGAGGAACTGAGAAGTAGAATGGAAAGCTGGGGGTCTGGCTGGGAGCTGGAGCGTGGGAAATTATCCATAGTGGGATGTGGATGGGGCTGCAGGAAAGCAGAGGCCTCCACTGCTTGGGGGAGGGGAGCCAGAGCCCTTCAGAAACGATAAAACCAATGCACTAAAGAATGAAGAGCCCTGGGCTGTTCGACTGGGGCTCCTCTGGCCGCGGGGGCGGGCTCGGGTGGAAGGGGGGGACGGGGACGTGGCTAGCCTCCCCGAAGGGGGGGGGCTGGTTTCACACGCCGTCCATGTCCAGGGGCCCTGCATTTGTACATTATCAGCACTCAGGAGACCCCAACATCCTTGAAACGCTAGAGAGCATCAAGGACGATGAATCTCAAAAATCAGCGACAAGAAAAGATGCGAAGATCCTGAGTGATGCAATGCACACTTTGGAAACGTATTTTGTGTGAGCTCTGGAATGATATACTTCAACCATTCAGCAGGTGCTGTCTAAGATTGCAAAGTGCTCAAATTGACCTTTCCACTGCTGTAAACCTAATGAGGAGTCTTGGAACTGTTCTTCAACAAAGGTGGGATAGTTTTGATGAATATGAAATTCAGGGGGCTGCAAGGACTGCTAACCATGAGTATAAGTCAGCCAAACACCGCAAAAGACAGAAGACATGCAATGATGCAACTGCCCACTCATTCAGTGACAAGGAGGCCTTCAGAGTTAATACCTTCATCACAATCATCAACAAACTGAAGAGTTCATTAGAACATCGGATCAAAGCTTACGAAAATATTGACAAAACCTTTAGTGTACTGACAAATTTTTCACCTAACATGTCAAGTTCCGAAGTCAGTGAAGATATCAAACGTCTGTGTCTGAAGTACCCAGATGATCTCCCAGCAGATTTTACTAAAGAATTTCTTTAATTTGTTGAATTCACATCACTCTCAGATATATAGAGAAAAGATGATGAAAGCAAATCTATTTGGATGTACCACGTTATCTCTGAATCCAATGTGATAGAATGTGTTGAAACTGCTTTACGGCTGTATTTGTTGCTAATGATCACTAACTGTAGTGGAGAACGTTCCTCCTCTCTTCTAACAAGGGTCAAAAATGTCCTCCGATCCACCGTGACTCAAGAGCATCTCAGTGCTTTGTCCCTCTTGAGCACTGAGAATGCAATTGGCTGGTCTTTGAATTACGATGACATCATTCATGACTTTGCCACAGCTAAGCTAGGGGGAAAAAATTGTTTGTTTGAAGAATTGAGTGTAGTGAGAGTAGAATAAACTTGTTAATTTTACATAAATAAATATGTAAATATGTATGCAGATAAATGTTTGATAACTTCATAATTTTTTTTTGCAATTAATACTTAGGCCCTTCCCTCCCATTAGCCTTAGGCCCCTCATAACCTTAATCTGGCCCTGGTTCCAGGAGGTAGGGGGCAGTGTTCCCCCACCTCCCAGCTAGGAGTGCTGGTTATATGGCAGGAGGGAGGAAAGTGGGTGAGGGATATTTCTCCAGCACTGGAGGAGCTGCTGGTTTGGATGGGTAGTGTAAGAAAGTTCAGGACGTGTGTTCCAGAAAGCAAATGTATCCATGTGCCTTGCTGTATCTCTTGGGTTATTCCAGGACAGTCACCACCTGAGCTGTAAATTCAGGTGCTCTCCCATTGTCTTTCTGGGCTCACTAGGGACATTTCTTCATTTCTGCCATCCAGAACATCACTAGGGGCTCTAGGCTGCTCTCCTCTGGAGAACTTCATAGGGAAGATCCATGTGACAGAGCAACAGGATTCCATCTGCAAAGGACATGGAGGAGCTGTGGGTTACATATAAAAAGCCTGCTGGAAACAGCCTACCCTCAAACAACTGATAGGCAGGAAAATAGGGAGGCCATAGAAGCCAAAGAGGGCTGTGCAACAGGAGCAGGGGAGCCTGAGAACAGCCCATTTGCATAGTCAACACACCAGTCCTTCCCCCAAGACTTCCAAACATAAGCATATGGGCTTTCCCTATAAATGTCAGCACCACCATGCCCACTGCAGCAGAAGCATGGCACAGAGTCCAGTGAACCCAACTTACTGGTGCCCAGGACTGAGAACTATAGACAACTGAGCCCAGATCCTCAAATTTCAGTGGGAGTGAGGTTCCTAACTACCTGTGAGCATCTGAGCCTTTGTCACTGATGGGCTGCAGTAAATAGGCACATCTATACATTGGCCTTTAACTAGTTATTTTTGTTTTCATACCAATTAAAAAATACTGAATGTGCAACATTTTCCCCACTTCACAGCCCAGTTAATTAGTTCCACACCAGAATCCTCAATGTACTCTCCCCTCCCCCACAGCCATCACCGCCTCCCTTATCTGATAGCTTCCCCCAGCTCCTTGCAAGGTTCTTCCTTCCGTACTCCCTGCGGCTTTTATACCCTTGACAGGAAGAGGAACCTGTTTACAATAGAGCCACTGGATCGGAATAAGCAGCAGTTACCTCCATGAGACTGGGTGAGTGACAAATGAAAAGCTTAGGCATAGTGGGGGAGGAGAGCTTTCAATGGTCCTGAGAATTAGTTTGCACAATAATGATCATTGGATAGGTTTGCTCCCATCTGTCATCATTCCCCTTTCCTGCTCTCTGTAATACCCCCAGAGGTGTGGTCTGGGGGCGTGCAGTGAGGTGAAGCACATGCTGCAAGGTTCATGCCTTTTATTAGAAATAGGCTGCTGGGAGGTGATCCCAAACCCATTGAAGTCAATGGGAGTCTTTCCATTAATTTCAATGAGCTTTGGATGGAGGCAGCTGCTAAGGTACCATGATACTTCCAGCCCCACTAGACACAGACCCCCTGATACAGGAAGTGCCTGCTGTTAGGGTTGCCAGGTGTCCAGTTTTCGAACGGAAAGTCCGGTCGAAAGGGGACCTGTACACTGTCTGGTCAGAAATACTGACTGGACACCAAAAGTCCAGTTACTGCCTGTAGGGGAGCCAGAACAGGGGGGGCCAAGGCACCGCCCACTGCAGCTTGTGTGACCACAGCGGGGCACTTGCAGAGAGCTGGGGGCAGCATCGCTGTAAGCCAGGGGGGTGCCAATCCATGCTGCGGGATTGCATTTGGATCACATCCTATTTTCCACCCTCCTCTCTGGCTCTGCTCCCAACCCCCATCTTCCTGGGAAGCCATTCCAAGGGCTTCAAGACATGCATGACCAGCACTGGAGACGCAACTGTGGAGAGGTGACTTTGCAGCACCAGCTCCCACTTCGCCTCACTCCCTGGGCCACTCGGATGAGGGGTTAGCCCGGCCCAGGAGCATGGGGGAGCAGCACCCTTAAAACTCAGGTCATGCGTCTCATTGTGGAGCCTGGAACCCAGCTCTCACACAGAGCATGGGGAGGAAATGGCATTTCCCCCAGCCTGGCCCAGCTCATCCAGAGAGACTGACAACACCCCCGCCCCCTCCACAACTGCTGCCTGCAAACGCCACTGCCAGCCTGGCCCAGGGCGTGGAGACTGGGGGCGCTGGGTCATCAACCCATGCCAGCCCTTCTCAGCCAGGGCTGACTCCTACCTGCATTTCATGGGCAGACTCCGCTTCAGCTCCCCGCCCAGCTCTGCTGGGTCCTGGAGGGAGGGAGGAGCGAGTGAGTGGGGAGGAGTGAGCGAGCAGAGGCGGGTGGGGGGGAGGCTCTGTAGTGTCCGGTTTTAAGAAATTGGAAAGTTGGCAACCCTATGCGGCTGTACATATAGAAAGATGCACTGCAGATCTGACAGAAGCAGGCCACCTCAGGCAATTTTCATCTGCAGAGTGAGTTTCCTGCCTGTTATAACAGTAAATTACTATGAATAGGGCCCTACCAAATTCACGGCCATGAAAAACGTGTCACAGACCATGAAATCTGGTCTCCCCCTGTGAAATCTGGTCTTTTGTGTGCCTTTACCCTATACTGTACAGATTTCACCGGGGAGACCAGTGTTTCTCAAATTGGGGGTCCTGACCCAAAAGAGAGTCATGGGGGGGTCACAAGATCATTTTAGGGGGTCACGGTATTGCCACCCTTACTTCTGCCCTGCCTTCAGAGCTGGGTAGCCAGAGAGCGGCAGCTGTTGGCTGGGTGCCCAGCTCTGAAGGCAGCGCCCCACCAGCAGCAACGCAGAAGTAAGAGTGGCAATACCATACCATTCCACCCTTACTTCTGTGCTGCTGCCTTAAGAGCTGGATGGCTGGAGAGTGGCGGCTGCTGACGGAGGGCCCAGCTCTGTTGGCAGCAGCACAGAAGTAAGGGTGGAAATACCGTACCAGGCCATCCTTACTTCTGCGCTGCTCCTGGCAGCGACTCTGCTTTCAGAGCTGGGCTCCCAGCCACCACCGCCACTCTCCAGCTGCCCAGCTCTGAAGGCAGCGCTGCCACCACCAGCAGCGCAGAAGTAAGAGTAGCAGTACCACAACCCCCGCTACAATAACCTTGCAACCCCCACCCCACACACAACTCCTTTTTGAGTTGGGACCCCTATAATTACAACACTGTGAAATTTCAGATTTAAATAGCTGAAATCATGAAATTTGCGATTTTTAAAATCTTATGACCAGGAAATTGACCAAAATGGACTGTGAATTTGGTAGGGCCCTAACTATGAACTCCAGAGCATGGAGGAGCACATGTGACAGAGAAAAACTGAGATTCTGGGTGTTTCCTTTAAATATATATAGTGTCCATATACTATAGTGATGGGCCATTATAGAAATCTAGATAGATAGGTGAAGCAGGAGCAGGTGGGAAAAACATGTGTTCCTCTTCTAATATAACAGTTATTCCCTCACAGAGTGCAGGAAAATTACAGCTATTTCTACATGATTGAACAAGGTCTTACACCTATCAGCCTGTGATTCATGTATACAGAAGACAGTTTTTGCTACCCATAATTTTTGTGCAAGCCTGGACACTGTTTATATCTCAACCAAATCCAGATCACATGTTATTTGATGAAACTAGGTTGGACTAGTTTATTAATGTCATTATAGAGAGCAGGTCACTCAGATGTTTTAAGCTGTGCTCTAATATCAGCAGGCAGCAGCTGCAGGAACAGTGTGAGCTCTGGGGATTTATTTCTCATCTCTTTCCACTGAAAAGAGGTCATTATTTTCCAGCAAGTTCCCCATGACTTTGTCTAATAGGATGCACAGAACTCCTTTGGGAACGTTTTAAAAAACGGTTAATGGTTTATTTTCACATGCCTTTTACTGCTTTGTGAAAACTAAAAATTAACAGGAAAAGCTTTAGTATTAGAAAGTTCATAAGTAATTAATACAAGACATATTTGTAACAAAAAATGAACGGAGAAGCAAAGACATTTGGACCAATTTATTAAAAATGCAAAAGAATAAGTGATACTTGCCTCATATAAGAAGTGAAATTTTCTGGCTGTTAAGGTGCAAAGTATAATTAATAAAGCTGCAAAATTTGCCTCTATCAGGCAAATTTGTTACTGGCCAAGTTCAACTTTGCTGTCCCAAGAGACGCATTTAATTCTCAGATTTTTTCCATTGATTGGTGTGTGTGTTGTTTTTTTCCCCACATATATAGTTGTTTTAACATTATCTCTGTTATAACAATGGAAACTTTGATTTCATTATAAGATGTAAGAAGTGGACTGGGTTTTCAAAGCTACATTCTGTATTTATTTGACTGTTACAGTGGATGCAACTTCTTGCTAATCAACTCTGAACAACCACATAACATGCAGTTTTATTTATTTGGTTTTAATCCACTGTGCTGGTAAGCCTGCTCTAAGGAAGGTAATTCTTATGGAATAATACAAAAGATCAAATCAAACCATTTTACCTTGACTTGTATGGAAAATTCCTTGAAGTGGTTTTTAAAGTAAATGTCAGCATGTAAATTTATATACCTACAGTGTTGCTAATTCTTGCAATTTTGTCAAAAGTCTTTGGTATTTTCCTCAAAGCTCCAGCTCTTGGAGACATGGGATTACATGAGAATCTCAACTTTCATTAAAAAAAAAGAAAGTACATTTCTAACCTTCACGGTTGAAAACCACAATGCACCATAAAGATTCAGAGAAAGGAGGCAAATAAAAGGACCTAATTAAAGAGAAAAATCTCATGATTTTTGTAGAGCTGACTCATTATTTTTTACTTGGGGTATGCAATACTGCATATGACAATGCAGTAGGCAATTTACCAGCAGGAAACCCCCTTGTATCGGGTCACAATGGGTCTGGCTGTAGTTACTCATTTGGAGCTCACAGGCAGGACACTAGCTCCAGAGGCTCAGTGACATTCTACCCTCCAACCAGGTCACATAGGGCCTTGCTCATGCAAGATGTACAAAGCAGTCCAGCCAAAGGATAGTCATCGGCTCAGTCAAGAAGTTACCTGGCCTCCCCCAAGTCTATGCCTTAACGTCTCTACTCCTCTGGTTTCAGGAGCCCTTTTGCCCATCCGGATTCTCCCCTGCCAGGGTAGGCTCACAGTTCTCTGCACCCCTTAGGTGTAGTTAGGGAAACCCAGGCCCACCCTTTCCACCAGCTTCCAGTTTAGGGCTCTGTGAAAGGCAGCTAAAGTCAGCACCCAAAGGTGCTGTACTACTGCTTTCCTGAATTACTTTCTACCAGTCCCTTTCTCTCCACAGGCAAAGTAAAGACATTAAACAATATATATCAAAAGGAAATCTCAGACCTTCTGAGTGTCAAGAATCCCTTTGCTCAGTAGGTCTGGTGGAGTCACAGAGTCAGAGATCCCAGGCAGCTGAACACCCCCACAGAACTCACTACAAAAAGCTAACAGAATACAAGTCTATTATTCTCCACTGCTACTGAGCTAGTCTGTTCTCCTTTTAAGCCTCTCCTCCAACCCAGGAATGCTGTGCAGGTGTGGTGGGGAGGGGTTAGCTGGGCTCAAAGTAGCTCCTTAACCCCTTCCTTTGTGGTGCAACATTTGTACACCCCATCCCACACAACAATGGTCAGATCCTGTTTGATTTTACGTGTCCCTAAATCCTAAGTAAGCATTAATCTTCACTGCATGCCTATAAGGTAGATAGGTATTATCATTTACAGCTGAGGAAAGACATCCATGTAGGGCTAAACTGAGCCATTAGGCTCAGCCCAGAATAAGGGAGCAACATGTATCTGTGCTGACTCAGGAGGAGCTATGGGAAGGAATTGTTCCTTTGGGCTCATGGTCTCTGGGTTAATGTGACATCAGCAAGATGAATGCCTGGGCATCAATAGGAGTGGATTCTGTTAGTGATCATAGTGAGTGAAATTCACTTCTGTGCAGAGGACCAGCATGTGTTTGTGCATCACTTAAGACCTCGAAATAGGACTTAAGTGGGTTAGATCTTGTGTTGGCTCCCTGTGTAGAGTGAATTTCACGCAGGGAGAAATGGCAGTATCCGTGAGCTAAAAATACCCAACAACTATGATAAATACTCTAAATTATTGAGTAATTTCTTTAACCATCAAAAGAACAAAATGCTTAGTTTGTTGCCATGGCAGAGGGGTTCAGAGAAGTAAGTGACATCCCACATTGGGAATTAGTACCATCCTGATGAACGTAGACTTGGACTATTAACAGATTTGCTTTATTAGCCCTAAGGAACACAGTGTTAGTAACAGTCATTTAAACATGCCATGTTTGTGCAAATGTATGTCACCCACAAGACTTTTTCCCAAAGCCTGAATTTCATTTTACTTTCTGCTATGCCTCTCTTTATCCAAAATTGGCCAAACCAGCTATTTATAGACCAAAAGCAGACATGTGCATTTTATGAGTTGAGAGGGAAAGTGTTTAAAAAATCACCCTCCTCACTCCTGCTCTGGCCCCTTTGCACCTGGTAAAAGCACCACCCTGGTATAAAGAACCACTAAAAGCCCCAGTTCCGAGAACATTCAGCTGGCACAGGAACTGCAGCAGACTGCCATAATGCTGCCTTCTGAGGACTCCCTAGCAACTCCTGGCATAGGGGTATCCCAGAGCTGGGGCTAAGGAAGGGGACACACTGTGTACAGTTCTGCAACAATTCCAGGCGGCACTGCAGCACCTATGGCATTCCAAGGAGGTTGCTGTAATTTAGACAGGCACCACAGTTGTCTAAAGTTTGTCAGGGGCCCCACTAGTCCCTAGAGCAGCCTAGGATTGGGAGGGCACAAAGGTGGTTTAAAGCCACCATTGCACCCTCACTGGGCTATGAGATCTGTGCTGTGCCCTGTAGAGAGACAGAACAGAATCTTATCCCTGGGTTCTAATCCCAGCTCTACCCCTAAATTGTTGTGTCACCTCGGGCAAGTCTCTTTGCTGCAGCTTCCCCATCTGTGATGCGGGTTACAAGACAATGATACTCACCTATCTTTGTAAAGGACTTTGAGCCCTACTGGTGACAAGTGCTGTATCAGAGCTAAGGAATATTATTAATGAACCGTGAAACTAAATTCCCATTGCAGAAAGAGAAACACATCTAAAGATGGGCTGAAAATTTGAATGTTCTTTTATTTCTGAAAAATGCTTATATTTTAAACAATCCTTCAGATAACTGCTCTGATTTCTAGGAAGCATTTCTACTGAAAGATAAATATCCCTATGTTCTTATGTCTCCAAATGTTAAACAATTTTTTTACCAGACTTTCATCTAGTGCCATTCCAATTGCTTTAATGAGCTTTTGACATACTTTATTTACTTTGTTATAAACAGGCAACCTCACTAGATATTATCATATATTAGCAGGACAAATACAATATGTCATGTCTTACTAAGTTATTTCCTATATATTAAATGAGGTAGGAATAACCAAATTAGGCCCCTGATCCTGCAAGCATATATGCATACTGAGTAATTTTACACAGATGAATAGTCCCATTCACTACTTATGTTTGCAAAATCAGTGCTCCACAGTGTCTTCCTGCAGCTATCTTTCTGTTTTCATCTAATCAGTACTGGCATGGTTTGTTCTCTGGATATCATGAATCTAGGCTCCAATCCAAAGCTCATTGAAATCTGTGGGAATCCTTCCATAAAAATCAATGGACATTGAATCACGCTGGTAGAATTACAGTGACAGGGTTATATTTTTCTGCGAACAATAAAACAGCATCACTATTTATAAGCTATCAAAGAGCTCCCATTCTCTCCAATTCATAAATGTCTAAAAGTATTTGAAGTGGTAGAGAAGAACCAGACAGTTCAGCTTTTTTGAAAATCACATTTTAGAAGCACACTAAGAATTTATACTTTCACTTAGCTGAGAAAGAAGTTGCATTGAAATCTCTGTTTTCAGAAGCTGTGTTTTCATGTTACAGTGAGTTGTTTTACCCTTAATGGAGATGGACAGCTAGCAGAATATGATTTGGGTCAAGCATCATAGAGGGTGGACCCTATATTTTTGCAAACCAGAAATGTAATCATTAAGAGATATGACTTGAACCAAGAATAATACCATGTAAGTATGACATATTGAACCATTATTATACTTATTTAAAATGAAGACTAGATTTTAAAATATTTGCAATACTATCCATTATAAACATAAAACATGGCAAAAATCCTTCACATACCATAAATCTAAACATAAAAGTTTAAAACAAATTGATGTTTCTGCCAACCGCAATTTGCAGGATACATTTATTCGAGTGGGAATGCACAGGTTTTTCTATTGACACAGAAGAGACACAAAGAGTTAAAGAGAAACAATCAACTTAAAAATCACCCTTCTCTGTCAATATTTATTCCTATTGTTAAATTGAACCCCTAATATTTGTAAAGCAGAGAAAGAGTTTAAAAATAATGATTTCTTTGTATTTTTTCAGTTAGCTTAGCTTGCACTTTTGAAAGCACACTGGGCCAAACTCAGGCTGGGTCTGCTCAGTGCAACTCCAGTTGAAGTCAATGTAGTTGAACCCACTTAGATCAGGCCACACTATGGCAATTTGTGTCAGTTTTACTGTTTTCCCTATATGGTCAGGCCTCACTCCTGAAAATAGTTATGCATTTGCTTAACTTTTAACCTTAGCCCATTGGAGTCAACGGGACTACTCAGAGAGCATAAACTTGAGCACCTGCATGAGGCTTTGCAGGGTGGGAACCTGAATTAGTCATTTTCCCTGCTTGTGTGAGTTTTTCACTCAGTAACAAGGTGGTTGATGTAGAACCTGAAACTAGCATTTAACTCATTTATTTTTTTAGTTGACTAGACTTCAGGTTGACATTCTCGCTTTAAAGATGCTCCATAAAGGAATATTTACAGCAGATCTGAGGCTCCAGGTCTTAAATAGGAAAGCACATCTTCTACTTCTTTTTATAGCTTGGAAGGTGGAACAGGAACCATCCAGCTGGTCCAAGGACAGCCAGGGAAAATGCTGATAAACCAATGACAGTCTCCTGAATCAAAGGAAAGAAGGTTAAATGAGGCTAGAAAAGTTGGAACGCTTCCAAAGGAAGCAGTCTGTTGCCGACCAAATGATATATTACTGAATTACTACCACTCTAATCCCAGTAATGTGATAGATTCTAAAGGAAGAACAAACAACAGAGGATTATTATACAAATTTAAATGAGACTCACTAGCAGAAGTACTTCAAGTCATCCGAAAAACAAACTGTGATTTTAAATCTCGGACCACTACGAACGCAAAGAACTTTCAAGGTGTCCCCAGGGTTTAGCAGCTTTGCAGCTATTTCTATAAATACAGTGCATTTTCTGTGTATTTTTTTGGTTTTCCATAAAATCTATACAGAAATAATATCACTTTGGTTGAGAGCTACGTTTGCACAGATGTTTACCTCAAAATGAGTCACACAAGACAGCCTTGTGCATCCATGAAACACGGTGGGACAAAAAAGGGGATGCTACAATAGGGAGGAGTTGCTGGGTAAGGTGTTTGTGGTGGAGAATGTAATTTAGACTCATAATCTAGTGTTAGGATAATTGGGAGCAGTTACTGAGTGATTTCTGTTGCGGAATGTAATCAAGACTCATAAAAGGGCATTTCAGGTAAACAGGCTTTTGCTGTATATCTCTATGTTGGTGTGAGAGGAGGATTCCCTTTCCCACAGATGAGAAACCAGGTCCTTCCAGCCTGTGGGGCAAGAGGAAGCTTTGGGTGGAACTCTCCTTCCCCTAGAAAGAAAAGGGAGCTCTGGGGAAGAACTGGCCAGCCCTTCCACTCTGTGGGGAGAGGAGTGCCTGTGGGAAAACATTTTTTTGGCCTCTCTATATGGAAGGTGTAAGAGGAGCCCCCTTGGGATGTACTGACCCCCCCTCCCCCAGCTGTGGGTGGGGATTGAAGCCAGGAGGATGAAGGAAAGGAACTCACCACTAGTCCCACGTTGTCCTGGGGTGGTTGGCTGTGGAGGAGGCGGCTGCCCCTGCTGACAGTCCTCCAGAAGAGATGGCTGGAAAGAAGTCGGGATCCATGGTGCACTGGAGGGGCCATCGTCCTTTCCAGGTGAGAGAGGAGGCCACAGCTGGGGAATCCTGACCAAGCAGCAACTATTGCTGTGAGGAGCTGGATGGCTCTGTCCCCTCACCTACTGCCAGGAGCTTGGTGTTGGGTGTGGAGTTCTTCTTGAAGAAGTAAGGAGTCCTTGTGCTCAACAACCAAGTCCTTTTATTTTTAAGATGCATGCGTGAAAGGCCAACAGAAACCAGAACCTACTGTGGAACTGCAGCCTCTGGCTCAGCATCTGCCGGAGTGCTTGTGTCTGCTCTCCAAAGGGAAGAAAGACCTTTGGATTACTGCAGCCACCTCCCACAAGCTTACTTAAGCTACTGAGCCCAGGGAACAGGAGGAGTCAGTCCTTGCAGCTGAGAGAGACTGATAAAGGGGAAGGGAGCTTAAACTGTAATATCCCATCACCTCACAAATATCTATCCCCCATCGCTATTAGGCCCTTGAAATCACTCCCCGCAACGAACCATCACTCCTCAAAATTATATGTTCCCTGAAATTCCCATCTGTCCACAACTACAAATAGCCCATCATCTTCACCCACAAAATTATCTGCTCAACGAACAACCAGCCCCCTCAAAATGTTTCTATCCTCTATTGCAGACATTCAATATACTTCCTTCAGGACTCTCCCCCAAATATCATTGGGTTCAGTGGTGCAAAGGGGCTGTAAAGTGGCCTAACTGGACAGTTAAAAGATTTCCATAGTGGGGGGAATGCCCAGGTAGCATACAGCTGGCCCCTCCAACTCTAGCCTTGGCATAGGAAGTATGTCAGGAGCATGACTAAGGAAAGGAGGCATGGCCAGAGATGCTGGGAGTAGATTACTCTAAATTGCCGTGGTGGACAAAGAAGACAGAAGCAGACAGGTGTACATGCATACATGGGATCCACACACTAACCTGTCCTTTACGTCCTGTACTGGAACATCTTAGAGAGCAACCGTTTCTTGAGTTATTGTTATTATTCTCCAAAAGTGGGCAAGGAAATTTGCAAACATGTATGAAGATAAAAGAGATAACAATATAAATAGACAAGCACAGAGACAAAGATTAGTGGGTAAAGGAACCACATACAGGCAATGTGACTGAGTAGAGCTCTCTGGCACTTATTTTAACAGTTCCACTTTTTTTCTCTCAGTAATTTTACCTTCTTCCTGTGTTTGGGGAGAGGGAAAGACAATGATTTTCCCTGCACACTTCTCTGGTGTCTGTCCAATATCTATATGCAATGAACTGGGGAGAGTAGAGAATTTGTCCAGTAACAAATTTGCCTTACAGAGGCATACAGTTTTTGCAACTCTGTTAGATGTACTTTGTCACCTTAACATTGAAAATGCCTCATTCATTATTTGAGGCAGGTATCATTGACTTGTTTGAATTTTAATAAGTTATTCCATATGTCTTTGATTCTGTTCATTTTTGTTATAAATATAGCTTATTAATTACTTGTGCTCTTTCTAATGCCTAGAGCTTTTTTGTTCCCTATTAGTCTTCATTTTGTTTGTATATAGAAGGGAATGTGGCCATAAGCCCTGGCTAGTTTACAAAGGTCCCACAGGAGTTTTGCACATGCTGTACTAGACAGTTGTAGGGAAGATGCTGGAAAATAATGACCTCTCCTCAGGGCAGAGACTTGAGAAATAATTTCCCAGATCTCAGTGTTCCTCCACTTCTTGACTTACATTCATTCTTGATATTACAGACTTGATATTATTTTACACTGACTTTGCACAGATGTAAATGACTACACAGGGTGCAGTGGTAATCCAGGCCATTGTGGCTGATTCTCACACACAATTTGGGTAGAGAAAACACCTCTTTCTTTGGCCCCGATTCAGCAAAACACTTAGACATGTATTTAACTTTTGGCACTCTCCTTTGTCCTCATTTCCCACCATTTTGCCACTGAAGGGAAAGGAGGAAGAGAGAAAAAAAGAGAGGAAGAGAGGAACCAGAAACTGAAAACCCAAAACTTCTTGATTTCAAAAACTGAAATAGTTTCCTTTTTTTCCACTAAATCAAATTACATTTCCTTCTAAAGGAAAATTTTCTGCAAAAATGTTAATTTTTGAAAAAGTTTGTAGTTGTTACAGAAAAAAAAATTGAACAAAATAAGTCCTCTATTTGTAGGCATTTTACATGAGCAGAAAAGCAGTCTGATACACGTGGGGAATCGGATGTAAAAAGTCTGGCACCCACTTACCAGAGAACTGCCCTTTTCAGAAAGTTTCTCATGCTTCTCCAAATTACACAAAACATTTTGACTTTCAGATATGAAATCCATGGAATGTTTAACTTTTTATGAATTCTGAAAAGTGTGTTTATGTCTAAAGTTTCTCATATTCCTTAGCATGCTCTTCTTTACCAGGAACTTTACACTTACTTGGCCCAGGGCCTTCAGTAATAACCTCTGCTGATTCAGTCTAAAGCTTGGGCTAACCGCCTGAGTACAGACCTCTCAGGACCCCCTGGATACATCCTCTGATGGCTAACCTGAGCCGCCGCCTTTACTACTCCCAGGCTACATTGCTATTTTTAGTGTGCTAGCTAGAGCAGAGCACATAAAGCATGCTCCCAGCTGCAGTGTTGACGTACTCTTAGGCTACACATCCAGCTAGCATGGGTATAAATAGCAGTGTAGAGAGTGAGGCACTGCTTAGGTGAGTAGAGTGCTGTGCCCTACACACCTGAACCCTAAGGTATGTACCCCACATAGTTCTCTACACACCCAAGCACTGCTTCCCACATCTACAGTGCTATTTTTTTGCAGTGCAGTGTCCCGCGGCCTCCAACATGCTTGAGTCTTTTCCTTTTTAAATGAAAGACTCCAGCAGCAGGGAGGCAAGAGAGAAAGGCTCTGGCAGCCACACTGAACTTGTAATTACAAGGCTGCAACAGAGTAAGGAAACAAACATAAGGAAATACCTCTTCACACAGTGCACAGTCAGTGTGTGGAACATGTCGCCAGGGGACGTTGTGAAGGCCAAAAGTGTAATTGGGTTAAAAAAAGAACTAGATAAGTTCATGGAGGATAGGTCCATCAATGGCTACTAGCCAAGATTGGCCAGGGATGCAACCCCATGCTCTGGATGTCCCTAAGCCTGTGACTGCAGGATGCTGGGACTGGACGACGGAGGATGGATCACTCGCTAATTACCCTGTTCTGTTCTTTCCCTCTGAAGTATCTGGTGCCGGCCACTGTTGGAAGAATTGAAAAACCTTTTGCTTTGGCTAGTTTCAGCAATACTTCTTTCATGGGTTGCAAGGAGATTGCGTGAGGACGTTAGTACTCTACTGCGTTCTTTGAGGTTGATGCAAATCATCAGCTCACCTGGCTTTCTCACTGCCACTGTACTGCTGATCCACTCTGTGATTTTTTTCACTGCATTTCTAATGCCACAAGGCTGTTTTTTTGTCTCTCTCTTTTTTTGAGCTCTGCTTCCAAGGTTCCTCATACTTTACATGGCTGAGATTATACTGGCTTCACCTTCAAGACCACCTCTAAGTGGAACACACCTGGTAGGTATTCAAGATCATGAAATAGATCCTTCTAGTCAGCCGTGTTCTTTGCATAGAGGTCAGCGGTGTCATATCACTGGATAAATTGCGGCAATTTGGCTGCTTCATTTGGAGCTGTCCTACAGATGACATCTTCCATCTTCTAGTTCACTGTAACTAGTACAGTCTCCTCACATTTTAGCTGTGAGGATGGATTATGAACCCCTTGCATATTCTATATTATTCTATACAGGTTTATACCACCCTTATCACCATAGTATCTGATGGCCTCCCACTAGTGCCTCCTCTCCCAAGAGGGAGATCTGTATCTATAGTGAGGTATTTTATTTTGGTTGTGTTTTTATTTGGGGGGATTTTATTAAAATGTGCACATTGCTATGTTTATTTTATGGAAGGCAGGGTCAAAGAAATGCACCTTACATTTGGAGGAAAATGTCAAAAGATTTGTGATGGTCCTTTCAAGACCATCTTTCATTTCTGAGTCTAAATGTTTCATATAAAGATCATGATATAATTCTAACTTGACACCATTATGTGGTACAGCTGGACTCCCACCTTGTCTCATTTTCCAATAATCTGTGCACTTTATTAGGTTGCATGAGGAACCACCATCCACTTGACTAATTCTTTGGCAAGGGAACAATTAGTCCATGAGTTTTATTTTTAGCTCTCTTCTGCATGTCTGCAGTTATATTTTCCCTCCTGATTAGGATTTGCTCAGTAGTGGAATTGGTTATGCATCAAAAGGCTTAAAGAACCATTTTCTTTGGGGCATGATTTAATGCCATGATTATTTTGATGTGTAAACGTTTTGGGCATCTATCAGTCAGAATGTTAGGTACATCTTCATTTTACAAAGCAGACTGCAATGGCAATATATACATTAATAACATGTTAAGAAAAATGAATTGCACAATTTTTCTAATGTAGTAGTGGTAAATACCTACAAATCCATCAGAAATCATGCAAAATTGATATCTCTTTTTCTATTCTTTCCTCTTTCTGATCCATCTAGCTTTAGTAACTCTCCCCAGACATATTCTTGAAGATTATCTTTGACTATCCATTTCCAATTGTCTTTTCTTTTTTGCAGAAGGGGACAGTTGTGTAGAGTTAGATTTAATTAGATTTGGAGACATCACTATCTTCAAAAAATATGTTCAAAGGAGATACCGGGCTCATAGGATTAAAACAGTGATTTCACAACAGTGTAAATCTGGAATAATTCCATTGAAATCCATGGAGTTTTACCAAAAGAAGTCTGCTGGGATTTAGGCATCCAGTTTCAGAAATTTTGGCCACAGTATTTTTTGTTTGTTTTTTTTAAACTGCCCATATTTAGCCTACTGTAGTTTGAATGAAGACAAGGCAAAGCAGGCCAATTTCAAATTCTATGGCTTTTCTGTTGAGGTTTTGTGTTTAAGAAAATCAAAGTTCTGTTTCCCAGGGAGATCTCAGGTTATCTTGACTTAGTTCAGCTATTATTTTAAAATATGGTGCTAATTATTAAGCAATCAATTTGAAAACACCTAGAAGATAAAAAGGTGATAAGTAACAGTCATCATGGATTTGTCAAGAACAAATCATGTCAAACCAACTTCATAGCTTTCTTTGTCAGGGTAACAAGCCTTGTGGATGGGGGGAAGTGGTAGATGTGGTATATCTTGACATTAGCAAGACTTTTGATACTGTCTCACATGAATTTCTCATAAACAAACTAGGGAAATACAACCTAGATGGAGTTACTATAAGCTAGGTGCATAACTGGTTAGAAAACCATTCCCAGAGAGTATTTATCAGTAGTTAACAGTCAAGCTGAAAGGGCATATCAAGTGGATTAAGGGTTCAGAAAACATGGCCTATGAGGGAAGATTGAAAAAAGTTGGGTTTGTTTAGTCTGGAGAAGACACGATTGAGAGAGGACATGATAACAGTTTTCAAGTATATGAAAGGTTATTACAAGGAGGAGGGAGAAAAATTGTTCTCCTTAACCTCTGAGGATAGGACACGAAGCAATGGGTTTAAATTGCAGCAAGGGAGGTTTAGGTTGGACATCAGGAAAAACTTCCTGTCAGGATGGTTAAGCATTGGAATATATTGCCTAGGGAGGTTGTGGAATCTCCATCGTTGGAGATTTTTTAGATCAGATTAGACAAACACCTGTCAGGGATGGTAATGCTTAGTCCTGCCTTGAGTGCAGGGGACTGGACTAGATGGTCCCTTCCAGTTCTACGATTCTATTAGGCTGAAAAGTTTGAAGTAACAGTGGTTGCCAATATAAAGTCCACATTTACCAGCAATTACTATACTGTGATGTCAAGGATACCAGACTTTTCCTCTGAGTTTCAGACCTGTAATAGCTGTGGTCAAATGTTGATGTTTTAGTGGTAACCCTTCCCCTAGCTGGTACGTAATAACACACGTTGCATTTTACATATGAATAATCATTTAAAATTATGTTTGCAGGCTGTCATAATCCAGATGATAGTTTTAATAGGAGTTACGTAAATTCCTTTCAGCAACCCCTAGGAACCATTTGCTTGATTAAACTGGATGGAAACATAAGCAAATATTTTTGCTTAAAGTGTTTTTATGAATTAAGCAAAAAGATCGGGCAAACTTCAGCCCCAGCATAACTCTACAGGTGCCATTGGAGTTATATTAGGGATTAATGTGGCCCAGTATCTTTAATTCATGGTGTAATATTTATACCTCTATCCATCGCCAAACTGGAGCTTGTTTCTTTTCAGTGCAAACGGTGCCACCTGGTGGACTCTGTGGATCTGATTCTCCTTTCAACCAGCTTCACCTGGGCATAACTCCATTGAATTGAATAGAGTTGCTCCTGATTTGTGTAAGTGAGGAGGGAATCAGGTCCTGAGTGTTTACTAGGAACCCCAGAGGAGAAAATCAAGAGTAAAATATCTCTGGTTCAAGAGCAGTATGAAAGCAGCCGTAGTAAACAATGGAGTCACCATTTCACTTTGCACAAACAACTATTTTCATGTTAATTACAGTAACTCCTCACTTAAAGTCGTCCCAGTTAACGTTGTTTCGTTGTTACGTTGCTGATCAATTAGGGAACACGCTCGTTTAAAGTTGTGCAATGCTCCCTTCTAACGTCGTTTGGCAGCCGCCTGCTTTGTCCACTGCTTGCAGGAAGAGCAGCCCATTGCAGCTAGCTGGTGGGGGCTTGTAACCAGGGTGGACCGGCAGCCCCCCTATCAGCTCCCCGCTCCCCTAAATTCCCTGTGCTGCAGCTGCCCAGCAGGCTATCAATCGGCAGTTCAGCTGTCCCTCCCCCCACTGCCATGTGCTGCTCCTGCCCTCTGCCTTGGAGCTGCTCCCAGAGACTCCTGCTTGCTGTGCAGGGGGGGAAGGGAGGGGGCTAATGTCAGGGTGTCCCCCTCCCCCCTGCTCCTGCATCCTGCTTACCCCTTCTCCATATAGAGCAGGGAGGGGACACGGATGGAGAGAGACAGAGAGAGCTTGGGGCAGCAGCTGCTGTCTCAACTTCCTGATCCACTAGCTGGTGGGGGCTAGGAACCAGGGTGGACCAGCAGCCCCCCATCAGCTCCCCGCTCCCCTAAGTTCCCTGTATGGCAGCTGCCCAGCAGGCTACCAATTGCTGGCAGTTCAGCTGTCCCTCCCACCACTGCCATGTGCTGCTCCTGCCCTCTGTCTTGGAGCTGATCCCGGGAACCTCCTGCTTGCTGTGCAGGGGAGAGGGGAAGAGGGGGACTAATGTCAGGGTATCCCCCTCCCCCCTACTCTTGCCCCCCGCTTACCCCCTTCTCCTTATACAGAAGGGGGGATACACAATAGGGCTCAGGACGACAGAGATGGCCACAGCTGCTGTCTCAACTTCCTGATCTTTTTAAAGGCAATGTACTTAGAATGTGGTGTCAGCATACTTAAAGGGGCAATGCGCATCTCTCTCTCTCACACAGGGTGTGTGCCATGCTGTCACCCCTCCCTCCATTCGCGCTGCCTTGTAGAGTGTGAGGCTACATTAACAACAATGTGTTAACCCTTGAGGGCTCAGCCGAATGCTAGTTCATCATTTAGCAGTAAGGCATTCCCTGGGAAATATCCCACCCTCTAACTTCACTACCTCAACCAAGCTTCACAATCATCATTGCTGTGTACAGTATTAAATTGTTTGTTTAAAACTTATACTGTGTGTATATATATATATATATATATATATAAAATATAGTTTTTTATCTGGTGAAAAAAATTTCCCTGGAACCTAACCCCCCTATTTACATTAATTCTTATGGGGAAATTGGATTCGCTTAACATCGTTTCACTTAAAGTCGCATTTTTCAGGAACATAACTATAACGTTAAGCGAGGAGTTACTGTAGATATATATACTAGTCTCCAGTCTCCTCCTCTCCATTTACATGCCTTTCTGACGACAGTTGTTATTATAGATAACTGATGTTGTCATATTTCATCCACTTAATTTTGCAAATGTCAAAGAATCAGCCAGGCCTTAGTTATTACAACAGGCTTTGACAAGCCTTTTGCACTGGGCTGAGTCTGAATCTCCATGAGCTAACTGCACACCTACCAGCTCTTTAGACGAAAAGTGGTAGATTTAAAATTTGCATCAGAGATCTAGCAAAATGCAAAACTAACAAAATGAAAGGCTGGTGTATATATTGCATCAAAAAGGATACAAATGAGAAAGGGTTGGTTTTGTTTAATCCGTAAACAAACATATTCCATGTAGTGTGCTTGTGAGCAGAGGATCTGTTCTTGATTTTGTCATGTGATATTGAGGAAAGTATAAATATCAATGCGTTTATACACTGGGCTGAATCCTCAGCTGTGCTGGAGCTCTGCTCAATGCACCTGAGAGAGATGTGGGCTTTCTGCCAACTTAGCACCCCAACAATCCTGGAGGCAGCATGGTACCAGTTCAGTTCCCGGTACAAGAGGGGGGATTCTGTAGACTACTCCAACATGTGCCAGCTGGAATGGGTCTTATGATCCAGGATCACCAGAGCACAGGATACTCAGGCCACATCGTTTCTGACCCTGGCGCACACCCAGAATGCCCACTGTAGCAGGGGCCAGGAAAAGGTAAAATAGAGCTGGTTATACTGGTTTTACACCACCTGGGTTTACACCCTTTCTGTCTGAGAATTCCCAGATGCCCTGTTAAGGCAACATTCCATCTACTTTGCAACATGGGAGAATCACAGGGGGACAGAATGGAGGGCAAGAAGGTGGCCCATTAGGGTTCCAGTGTCATTAAAGCAGGTAACTGCTCTGGTTACTCAATTACACAATATTACAAAAATAACATCACCTAATTAAAATCAGCAGAAGATAAAGGCTTCCATTTTGACATAAGAGAACAATAATTCCATCCACAAAGGTATATGCTACTGTCAAAAGATTCCAAGAAGGAATACAAAGAAAAAGAGGCAGAAGAAAGAAAGAAGATAGCAATGGGGTGCTGTCGTCTGCATGGGGGGAGCAGCAGGGAGATCTTGCACTGGGGCTGCTGCTTCAGCCCTTACGCTCAAATCCTTTTAATTTTACGCAACATCACTGTGCTTGCAAACAAAGGAGTTTCTGTCTGTACATCCCCTGATGGAGATCATTGTTATGGGTCGTGTCTGGATATCAAGTTTCTGCAGAAATTGGAGGAATTGTCCTTGGAATGACTTAGAGTATAGTCTCCAACTTCTAAAAGCTTAGGCTGAATTCACATCCAATTGTCTATATATTAATTCAATATCATAGAAACACAGAAATATAGGGCTAGAAGGGACCTCAAGAAGTCATCTAGTCCAGCCCCCTGCACTGAGGCAGAAACAAGTATATCTAGTCCATCCCTGACAGATGTTTGTCTAGCCTGTTCTTAAAAACCTCCAATGATGGGGATTCCACAACCTCCCTTGGAAGCCTATTCCAGTGCTTAACTATTGTTATAGTTAGAAAATTTTTCCTAATATCTAACTCAAATCTCCCTTGTTGTAGATTAAGCCATTACTTCTTTTCCTACCTTCCATGGACATGCAGAACATCCTCTATAACAGTCTTTAACATATTTGAAGACTGTTATCTGGTCTCTCCCCCAATCTTCTTTTTTTCAAGGCAAAACATGTTTAGTTTGTTTAATCTTTCCTCATAGGTCATGTTTCCTAAACCAAGTGTGATGCCCAGAACTGGACACAGTGCCGAGTAGAGCAGAATATTTACCTCTTGTGTTTTACATATAACATTCCTGTTAATACACTCCAGAATATTAGCCTCTCACAGCTGCATCACACTGTTGACTCATATTCAATTTGTAATCCACTATAACTCCCAGATCCTTTTCTGCAGTACAACTGCCTAGCCAGTTAGTCCTCATTTTGTAGTTATGCATTTGATTTTTCCTTCCAAAGTGTAGTACTTTGCACTTGTCCCAAATTATATTTAAGATATACACACACGTCACTGAACAGATGCCAGGCTCAGCGAGCTCAGAGCAGGACTGTTCAAGAGGGAATGAAGTGATCCAGGTTATCAAACTGTGAACAAATCTTTTGATTCATTGACTGGACTTACGGGGCAGGGAGTTCATAAGAGAAAAGATAATGGAGAAAGTCAAGCACAAGAGAATTTCCATTGCAGAAATGTTTGAGATAATAAAATATTAATGTGCATCAATCAATAGTACAGCATTCTGAATTGTGACATTCTACTTCTAGCTTTGGAGTGAATAAACTGGACAATGAAAACCACTTGCAGCAATGGAACTTACCTAACAAGGAGCCTGAACCTGATCCACTGAAGTCAATATGAATCTTATCATTGACTTCAGTGGGAGCTGGAGTAGGCTTGGTAAACTGTTGCCTCGAGCAAATTAAGAAGAGGATAAGAGGATTGTCTAATTCTGTCATTTAGCTGTAATGGAAATCACACCAGTTTGATCGACAGTACCAGAAACAAAGAAGAAAAATGAAAAAAATATCTTTTAAAAGATGAACGCACTCAGGGGCGGCTCTATGTATTTTGCCGCCCCAAGCACGGCAGTCAGGCGGCTTTCGGCAGCATGCCTGCGGGAGGTCCGCTGGTAATGCGGATTAGGCAGCATGCCTGCGGGAGGTCCGCCGGTCCTGCGCCTTCCACATCCCCGCAGCCAAATTGCCGCCAAAACCGCGGGACCGGCGGACCTCCCGCAGGCATGCTGCTGAAGGCAGCCTGACTGCCGCTCTCACGGCGACCGACAGGCCGCCCCCGGTGGCTTGCCGCCCCAGGCACGCGCTTGGTGCGCTGGTGCCTGGAGCCACCCCTGAACGCACTGATCCCTGTTGGAGTAAAGCATTATTTTAAAAGCATGAAGCATATTAAACAACACAGACCCTTCTGTTGCTAGTTTAGAACTTTTATACATAATGGTAATTTCATTTTTCTAGCGGCCTTTTCTCATATCTTTAATTTATTTTAAAAACATGAGATGATCACATTTTTAAAAGTCCTGCTTTGCTTTGTAATTCACAGCTCTGACACAATGCCCACTTTCCAAAAGCCCTCTTTTGCTGCAGGTGGCGCCAAACTGTTGTGTGGTACAAGGCAGAATCACATTTACCCATGTCTGTATGAGTGTGCATGTGATGAAATGTTTTGGTTTTGTTGTGCGAGTCAGAGATGAGATTTTAACACAACTAAGCAAGCAGGATTAAAAACCATTAAAGATCTGTTCACAACTAAGAACCACAATTATTCTCTGTTACATTTCTGACTAATATTTGATATATTTCAGGGAACCCAGACCATATAGTCACCAGATGGAACAGCTGAGATACTGGAATAAAAACAGTAGGTAGTATGACCCATTGAGTAGCACCCTTCCTCCATTAATCCTGACTCATCTCAGAGCTGGTCAAGTCCCAGGTGCAATCAGAGACCAATCCTATCCTATGTCATGACTGCTTTGTGCCACACTGATGGCTCAATGCAACCATAAACCTGGTTTAACTTGTCCCCCCAGAATTCCCCTTGTGTAAGTCAGTATAGCACTTCAATTCCTCTTCCCTCCAAGTCTTTGGTAAAGCATTGGGGGGGGGGGGGGGGGGGGGGGAGGGGGAAGCTGCAGAGTGCAGCTTTAGTGGAGCCCCTGGTTTCTATTTCTGGGTCTAGTTGTTTTGTGACCTTAGGCAACTGCAAAATTTTCAAAAATGGGTGTCTAAAGTTAGGCACCTAAATCCATATTTAAGCATCTCAAAAAAGTGGCCTGATTTACAGAGTGTTTGAGCAGACTGTAAATTTGCTGGGCTAGTGTTTGCCTTTTACTATATGTCTCTACAGAGCATAGCACAATGAGACACCAACCTAGCTGCAGCCTCTAGGTGCTACCATAATAATAATAATTATTATTATTATGAATACAAATAAATAATAAAATGCCTAACTCAATGGGAGTTGCGGGGTGCTCAATACCTCTGGAAACCAAGTCACCTTTATATAGGTTCTTATATGTGGAATTAGGGCTAGATCCTGCACCCACTGCAGTCAATGGTAAAACTTCCATTGATTTCAATGGGGCAGGATCAGGCACTTAGTAACCTAACTTTAGGTGCCCAAGTCTGAAAACATTGGCCATAACCTCTCTATGACTCTGTTTCCACATCTGTAAATGGAGATGATACTTATCCACTTTTGTAAAGTGACTTGGGATCTATGTCTGAAAAGCATTAAAAGAGCCAGGCACTATTTATTTTTCTGCCTCGGAATCAGTTGAATAAGCAAACGATGGGCGAGATCCCTAGCTGGTGTAAACTGAAATAGTTCCATTGAAGTCAATGGTACTAGGCAAATTTGCAGCAGCTAAGGATCTGGCCCATAGTTTGATTGTTCAACAAATTGTCTTTACATGAGACTTTAAACTGATCCTGATTGCTCCTAGTCATTAAAAATGTTAAGGCACTCCTGCAAAAAGAAGAGTTCAAGTCTTGGTGCTCTTATCAAATTGCAGGTTGGATAAATACACTGAGCATATTTAAAAATTCCTTGCAGTTTCAGTTAGAAAGAGTCCCCATCGCATCACCCAACCTCATTTTCTGGCCTAATCTGCCACTGTTGATGTGTACTAATAATCTAAGCACTTTACCCTGATGTACAGACACTCTTTTCCCAACCTATGTATTATATAATTTTTTTAACATTAGCTTTAATAAAAAATTTAAATCTGTTCTTATCAACCAACCTAATTCTCAATTACTGGGGGACAATCTCCACTCATTGATATGTTTTGCTTTCCACAACCAAATCTCTGTACAACTTTTCATGAGTGATGTACCCAAGTATTCGGATTCTAATATCTAAACTGTATTGTTAAATCTATTCACATAAATTTGGGTTATTGCTGATTATGTACTCTATGTATCATATGACTTTTAAAAACAAGCTTTCTATTTGTGGATAATCTAAGCACTATACCCACATGTACAGACACTCTTCTCTCAACCTATGTATTATATATATATTTTTTAACATTTGCTTTAATAAAATTTTTACATCTGTTCTTAAATAGTTGCCATGTTCCACCCCAGTGGTAGATTAGGTGACACCTGAATATAGGGCCTGGTCCAAAGCCCATTCGTTGGCTTCAGTGGGCTTGCGCTCAGGCCTGTGGAGGCACAGGGCTAAAGGCACCTCAGTATTTGCATGACACTTCACAACTTCAGTATTCTACTCTGCCTACAAATCCCCCATTGTTAGCAGTAGTTCTGCCCATACAGGGAGAGCTAAGCACCAAAAGTGAATTCTGACACAGGGAATCTTAGAAAAGAATTTACCCATAATACCTGATCTTTGGAGCCCTTATGCAGGTGAACAGTCCCACTGAAATAACGGGATAATTCATCTGAGAATGGGCTGAAGGATTGGCCCCATAGTTTGCAAAATTATTTGAAATGCCACATGATGAAAAGTGCTACACAAGTATTATAGGTATAGTGCCACTATACCATATACCAGGGGTAGGCAACCTATGGCACTCGTGCTGATTTTCAGTGGCACTCACACTGCCCAGGTCCTGGCCACTGGTCGAGGGGGCTCTGCATTTTAATTTAATTTTAAATGAAGCTTCTTAAACATTTTAAAAACCTTATTTACTTTACATACAACAAAAGTTTAGTTATATATTATAGACTTATAGAAAGAGACCTTCTAAAAACATTCAAATGTATTACTGGCACGCGAAACCTTAAATTAGAGTGAATAAATGGAGACTCGGCACACCACTTCTGAAAGGTTGCTGACCCCTGCCATATACTATTCCTACAATCACATTGTGTCACTCTGCACTACATTCTAAGGACACAAGATAAATATTAACTCTTGGGAAAGAGTGTCATTGTGATACATAGATTCACAGAGTTTGAGGCCAGAAGGGACCATTAGATCATCTAATCTGACCTCCCTGTATATCACGAGCCATTAAATTTCATCCACTTCCCCCTGTATTGAACCCAATAACTTGTGTTTGACTAAGCCATAACTTGTGTATGGGAAAACATATCTTCCAGAAAGGCTTCTAACCTTGATCTGAAAACTCAAGAGATGGAGAATCCACCAGTTCCCTTGGTAGTTTGTCCTAGAGGTTAAGGACCCTCACTGTTAACAATTTGTGCCTTATTTCTAATTTGCATTCGTCTGGCCTCAGCTTCCAGACATTGCTTCTTGTTATGCCTTTCTTCAGTAAAGAGTAGGGTGACCAGATAGCAAGTGTGAAAAATCGGGACGGGGGGTGGGGGGTAATAGGAGCCCATATAAAAAAAAGCCCCAAATATTGGGACTGTCCCTATAAAATCAGGACATCTGGTCACCCTAGTAAAGAGCCTTTTAGTGCCTGGTATTTTCTCCCCATGAGGGTACTTATACATTGTAGTTAAGCCATGTATTACAGGAAGGACAGGGATAGGGGCAGGACTATCAAGGACTGACTTCATTTCCTCTTCTTTTCCCAGCAGCATAAAAGGAACCAACAGATTCCTTCTCCCATCAAAATCTGAGAAGCCTATTTTGTGCCATGGTACTGCTGTCAAAAGCAGTTTCTGCTTTCATGTTCACAGACAGTTGCAATGACCCAGTAAGGTTAAGTTATAATTACTTATTATTATTGTACTGCGGTAGCACCTACAGGCATCAGTCAGGGATCAGCGCTATAGTGCTAAGCACTGAAGATAATACACACGTATAATAAAGACAGTCTCTGCCCCAAAGAGCTTGCAATCTAAATATATGATGAGCGACAAGAGGTGGAGATAAACAAACAAACAAACATGGGGAAGACAAAGTAACAGTGAAATGATCATATTTAGTATAGTAAGCAGCAGTCAGAGCATGCCAGTATTTTGTAGGCACCACAGCAGAGGTGAGCTTTAAGATGGGATTTAAAAGAAGATTTTTCCAGAGATCTCTCTCTCTGTGCATATGGGATGGCATGATATAAAATATTAAGGTGCTTGAGGGAAATCTAGAATTGGTGAGTGATGACCGCTGGTGTTGGTAGCAGAGAAGGGGTAGAGGTCAACAGCTTGGTAACATGGACAAAATATCAGACTTAGACACATTATTAATATAATCATGTATATTTTTTCCACTTAACTTCATTGGGCTAAGGCTTGACTTCACAGATTGAGTCCATCTCTATAGGTTGGATCCAAGCACTGTCAAACCTTGGGTCAATCTTGAATTGGATCCAAACATCATACCTGGAGCTCATTTCTAATTAAAAGTGTCTCTTTAATATAGCTGGGGAGGAACCAGCTGATCAGCTTTATGGGAAATTTCACAATTTCGAATTTTGTTCCATTCTGGAATGAAAACAAAAATTTGAAATGTCCCATGAAATCAAATTCTGAAAAATAGTTCATTTCACTTTGAGCAAAACATTTCATTTCAGTAAAATCAAGACATTTTTTCTGATTTTGACCTTTTAAAATTATTTTTTATATAAAACCAATCAATTTTACTTCAGTCATTTGTAAACAGAAAATGTCAAAACAGCACCGTTTGATATTATCAAAACACTTCATTTTGATTTTTTCAAAACATTTTGTCAAAAACAGCATTTTTTGTTGAAAAACAATTTTGATAAAAAACTTCTGAAATTAATCAACCATGGAATGTTTGCAGCTCATTTCTATTAATTCTGTTCACTAATGCAATGTATATACATAACTCCTCAGGCACTCCTCAGATGTACATGTAAACACAAACATGTTACCATTGCACATATTACTTGTAAAAAGAACGTAGTCATCATCATCATCAGTAAGGGAATCTTGACCTTCAGATACACAGGGACAAATTTTAGAGTATGCCATTTTTGGGGCCTAATGATACCGACAGTGTGCTTTTAATCTTCATTTATATAGATCTACATTTCAGACATCTCTCCAGGGCCACACTCAGAGGGCTTCATTCTCAATTGTTATTTAAAAGCCATTCTTCCTTACACTTGAAAGGCCCCCTTTTATTTTTTACTGAATGCTTTCTTTCTTATATTCTTACTTTTCACCTCTAAAAATTGTAATATTTGCCTACCCCTCTACTACCTCTAGGCTTGGTGTCTGAAACTTGTTTTCTAACTAGTCTCTGGATACTTGTGTTAAAAGAGGAATTAATATGAAAAATGTCTCAGAGTAATTATCCATTCTAAATGCTCAGCTCACAATGTGCCCATGCAGCACATTCTAGCCTGTTATTGTAATGACTTTGGACCAGAAAATGAGCCCCTTATTCCCATTAATGAGCAGTTCCCATGAGTAATCCCATTGAAGACAATCAGACTACTCATGTGAGTAACTACTCACCAGTGTGAGTAAGGGGTTCATATTACAGCCTTTTAGGGTTTTAACGTAGGACTTTGATGCAGAAGACCATTCACTTTACCCATTTTTGGCTCTATAAATCCTGAGGTGAATGCAATGTTAGCACTCACGATTTGATCTCTTGCAACATGTGGTGTTCTTCTTGAAGCCCCAGCTCCTGAACTCATATGAATATATGTGAATAGCAACTTTCATTAAAAGAAAAAGTTTCTAGTTCTTATGGTTACAAAGAAAACATGAAAATGTGACCCAAATGTATCCAGAAGGCTCAAAAACCAGAATGCAAATACAAAGAATCCAAATTTATTTTCTCTTTTTAAATCTCATGATTTTAACCCAATCTCGTGATTTTGGGGGCCTGACTCCTGATTCTTGAATGGTTGGGACTGGCAATACTGTGAAAGTGTTAGCTATATAGATAATTTTTCCATCTGCTTACACAGCCAGAGTTTGGATTGCTTTCCCATTCAGAGATTATGGGGATACAAATCCCCAACTTGTAAGCAGACAAAACAAAGGAGATGACATGGTTGCTGTGTAATGTCTGACCCTGTCTGGAATACTGTGTTTGCAATATTGGACAGGATTTCACAAGAACCCTATTAATTCTGTAGCCAGCAGAGATTTTTGGAGACAGCAAGTGTGGCAGGGAGATTGAAAGGTAGGAGGAGAAAGCCAGGGCATTTTTGCTTTTAAACTTTATGGCTTGAAACATTAAAAAAATGTCTATCCAGGGAATGTATTTTTGCTTTTTCTCTCTTTTTTGGTGGTTTATATTCACTTGCTATATATGACCCACTAGCTGCTTGTTCCACAACTCCAAGATCTTTGTGTGGCTTCTGTCATACTATCTTGAGGCATTTAACAAAAGAAAGCAGGGCATAAAGCAACCAGTATGTTACCATATTTTCTAAGATGTGCTGAGCACTTGCAACTCCAATTGACTTCAAGTGGACATGACGGTGCTCAGCACCTCTCCAGATCAAGCCATAAATTATTAAAACAGATTAAAGAAGAAATAAAAATGATTTTTCTCACTGTTAATGAATGGTCTACACTACGCGGTTAGGTCGACGTAAGCTGCCTTGCATCGACCTAGCTGTGGAAGTGTCTTCACTTAAATTTGGCTCCTGCCAACGTAAGTGCCTCTCTACACCAATTTAGTTATACCACCTCCCCGAGCAGCATAGAGTCAAGATCAATGTAATTAGGTCAACATAGTGTCAGCATAGACACTGCATTGCTTACGACGTTAACTGTTACTGGCTTTCAGGAGCTGTCCCATAATGCCCCACACTGACAATACAATTGATACAAGTTCTCCTTGTGAGGATGCGCACCACCGACACAAGGAGCCAACCATGCGCATACACAAGTGATTTAATAACTGCGGTGGCTGTATGCCAATGTAAATTAGGCTGACCTAATTTTGTAGTGTAGATATGGCCTTTGAGTGGGAATCAGCAGGATGTAGGGGAAAAGGTGGAGTGGGAGGGAAGATAGATCTGATGAGGAGCCAGGGTGCCGGGGGAGAACTGGGACTGGATGGGCAAAGAGACTGGGACAAAGAATATTTGGGGGCAGGTAGAATGTTAGTGTGGAGCCCCAGGAGGGAGATTAGGACTGGGAGCCAGTGGGGATGGGAAACATTGATGGGGAGGTGGCACGGAAAAGAGAGACAGGGGCGGCTCTATGTGTTTTGCTGCCCCAAGCACGGCAGTCAGGCGGCTTTCGGCAGCGCGCCTGCAGGCGGTCCGCTGGTCACGCCGATTCGGCGGCATGCCTGCGGGAGGTCCACCAGTCCCGTGGCTTCGGCGTACCCACCGCCGAATTGCCGCCGAAGCTGTGGGACCGGCGGACCTCCCGCAGGCATGCCACCAAAGGCAGCCTGACTGCCACCCTCACAGGGACCGGCAGGCCGCCCCCCGCGGCTTCCCGCCCCAGGCACGCACTTGCTGCGCTGGTGCCTGGAGCCGCCCCTGAAGAGAGACATATGGAACATGGAGCCAAGAGGAGGAAAACTGGGATGGGATGAGCAAGGAGACTGGTACAGGGAGCAGGGTGGGAAGATTATGACTGGAAGGAACAGAGTGGAAGAGATAGCATAGATGGGTCAAGCTTGTGGGACATGAGTAAAAAAGACTGTGCCTGCTTGTGGTGTTTAGATGCTGCTTGTGATTATTAGAACTGGGAGCACTGGCTGTTGGGAGTTTGAAAGGACAGGAAACAGGAAGAAGGGGTGAGGAGTTGAGGAGGCTGAGTGAGAGTTACGGAGGGTGCAGCAGCTTCTTGGTAAAGAGGTTTCCACTGTAAAAATAAAGTCCTGTTGAAGTTTGTTAGTACCTTGCCTGGTTGATACAACACTGCTAGAGTACACTCTCCTCCAGAGCCTGGAATGGAACCCAAGAATCATGAGTCGCACCATTCCTCAGCTGTCTCACTGGCAGTGTCTCATTCCTTACTAGTCCTGCTCCACACAGAGAATGACAACCTACTGCTGCTATCAGTTATTCCATTAGCTCAAGTGGCAGAGGTTTGTGTGGTGGATCTAAAGGTTTCAATCCTGCCAATGAACTGTGGATGTCAATAATTATTAAGGTTACAAAGTCAAAAGTTAAGAAATGCCTGGGCAACCTTCATATGGCTGGCCTGTGTGTGTGGATTATGATACACTCTTTAATGACATGATCAGATACTATTTTTTTCCACAGGACCCCTGCCTCCTTCAGTGCACAGGATAGACCTGTTCTGGGGATGAATCAGGGATGTGCAGTGAAAGAGTCTGTTGTCTATAGGACTCATGCTTCATTTATTGCAGAAGCTGGAAAGTGTGACATGAATGAGACAGGGGATCACAGGAAGAGAGAGGGCAGTCTCATGGTTAAGGCAGTTGAATGCTGCCCTGGGGAATTGGATTCTATCCCCGCTTTTGTCACAGAATTCCTGTGTGATACTGGGCAAGTCACTTCAACCAAATTTTTCACAGGCTGTCACTAATTGTGTGTTCCTCATTTTCTGAGTGCCTGATCTGAGACACAGAGATCTGATTTGCAAAAGTGGTGAGCACTCAAGCAGTAACTGAAGTCAATGGGAGCAATGCTTTGAACATATAAAGTGCTGTATAATGCTAAGTACTGTGAAAAATCAGGGCCTAGCTATGTCAAACTGGGCACCCTGGGTTAATACCACTCCATCATCTAACACAGGTGGTGTGAAAATAAATTAATGAATGTTTGTGAGCAGGGCCGGCGCAACCCATTAGGCGACCTAGGCAGTCGCCTAGAGCGCTGCTATTTTGGGGGCGCCGGCGCCCCGTCCGTCCGTTCAATTTTGGGGGCGGGACCTTCTGCCGCCGCTGTTGGGGGTGGCATTTCGGGGGCGGGACCTTCCGCCGCCTAGGGCGCCGGAAGAGCTGGCGTCGCTACTGTTTGTGAGCACCATAGAAAAGCCCAGGAGGAAATAAATAATTCTGTCTTCATAACCCTGGAGTTCAGAAAAGCAGACTTAGACTCCCTTAGGGAACTGATGGGCAGGATCCCCTGGGAGGCTAAAATGAGGGGAAAAGGAGTCCAGGAGAGCTGGCTATATTTTAAAGAAGCCTTATTGAGGGTGCAGGAACAAACCATCCCGATGTGCAGAAAGAATAGCAAATATGGCAGGCGACCAGCTTGGCTTAACAGTGAAATCTTCGGTGAGCTTAAACTCAAAAAGGAAGCTTATAAGAAGTGGAAATTTGGACAGATGACTAGGGAGGAGTATAAAAATAATGCTCAAGCATGCAGGGGTGCAATCAGGGCCGGCGCAACCCATTAGGTGACCTAGGCGGTCGCCTAGGGCACTACTATTTGGGGGGCGCCGGCGCCCCGGTCGTCAGCGCAATTTTGCGGGCGGGACCTTCCGCCGCCGCTGTCGGGGGCGGCATTTTGGGGGCGGGACCTTCCGCCGCCTAGGGCGCCAAAAAAGCTGGCGGCGCTCCTGGGTGCAATCAGGAAGGCCAAGGCACGATTGGCATTCCAGCTAGCAAGGGATATGAAGGGTAACAAGAAGGGTTTCTACAGCTATGTTAGCAACAAGAAGAAGGTCAGGAAAAGTGTGGGACCCTTACTGAATGAGGGAGGCAACATAGTGACAGTTGATGTGGAAAAAGCTGAAGTACTCAATGCTTTTTTTGCTTCGGTCTTCACAGACAAGGTCAGCTCCCAGACTGCTGTACTGGGCAACACACTATGGGGAGGAGGTGAGCAGCCCTTGGCAGTGAAAGAACAGGTTAAGGACTATTTAGAAAAGCTGGACATGCACAAGTCCATGGGTCCAGATCTAAAGCATCCAAGGGTGCTGAGGGAGTTGGCTGATGTGATTGCAGAGCCATTGGCCATTATCTTTGAAAACTCGTGGTGATCGGGGGAGGTCTCGGACAATTGGAAAAAGGCAAATATAGTGCCCATATTTAAAAAAGGGAAGAAAGAGAACCCGGGGAACTACAGACCAGTCAGCCTCACTTCAATCCCCGGCAAAATCATGGAGCAGGTCCTCAAGGAATCCATTTTGAAGCACTTAGAGGAGAGGAAGGTGATCAGGAACAGTCAACATGGATTCACCAAGGCAAGTCATGCCTGACCAACCTGATTGCCTTCTATGATGAGATAACTGGCTCTGTGGATATGGGGAAAGTGGTGGATGTGATATATCTTGACTTTAGCAAAGCTTTTGATACGGTCTCCCACAGTATTCTTGCCAGCAAATTAAAGAAGTATGGATTGGATGAATGGACTATAAGGTGGATAGAAAGCTGGCTAGATTGTTGGGCTCAATGGGTAGTGATCAACGGCTCGATGTCTAGCTGGCAGCCGGTATCAAGTGGAGTGCTCCAGGGGTCAGTCCTAGGGGCGTTTTTGTTCAACATTTTTATTAATGATCTGGATGATGGGATGAATTGCACCCTCAGCAAGTTTGCAGATGACACTAAGCTGGGGGGAGAGGTAGATATGCTGGAGGGTAGGGATAGGGGCCAGAGTGACCTAGACAAATTGGAGGATTGGGCCAAAAGAAATCTGATGAGGTTCAACAAGGACAAGTGCAGAGTCCTGCACGTAGGAAGGAAGAATCTCATGCACCGCTATAGGCTGGAGACCGACTGGCTAAGCGGCAGTTCTGCAGAAAAGGACCTGGGGATTACAGTGGACGAGAAGCTGGATATGAGTCAGCAGTGTGCCGTTGTTGCCAAGAAGGCCAATGGCATATTGGGCTGTGTTAGTAGGAGCATTGCCAGCAGATCGAGGGAAGTGATTATTCCCCTCTATTCGGTACGGGGTGAGGCCACACCTGGAGTATTGTGTCCAGTTTTGGTCCCCCCACTACAGAAGGGATGTGGACAAATTGGAGAGAGTCCAGCGGAGGGCAACGAAAATGATTAGGGGGCTGGGGCACATGACTTACGAGGAGAGGCCGAGGCAACTGGGCTTATTTAGACTGCAGAAGAGTGAGGGGGGATTTGATAGCAGTCTTCAACTGCCTGAAGGGGGGTTCCAAAGAGGATGGAGCTAGGCTGTTTTCAGTGGTGGCAGATGACAGAACAAGAAGCAATGGTCTCAAATTGCAGTGGGGGAGGTCTAGGTTGGATATTAGGAAAAACTATTTCACTAGGAGGGTGGTGAAGCACTGGAATGGGTTACCTAGGGAGGTGGTGGAATCTCCATCCTTAGAGGTTTTTAAGGCCCGGCTTGACAAAGCCCTGGCTGGGATGATTTAGTTGGTGTTGGTCCTGCTTTGAGCAGGGGATTGGACTAGATGACCTCCTGAGGTCTCTTCCAACCCTAATATTCTATGATTCTAACAGAGTTTGAATAGTTAGTAAATAAGGCCTAAGGGCCACATGTTGAACAATGAGGAGAAGACAAAATATTTAATAGCTGCTCATTAAATGAGCACTGCCCATCCTGTGCACTTAATGAGGTAGGGGTCCTGTGGAAAAAATATGTGATCATTTGATTAAAGAGTGTGTCATAATGCATACACACAAGGGGACTGAATTAAGTTACAGACACAATCTTAATTGAGGAATTTCCTAACTTTTGAGTACTTGACTTTGCAACCTTAATAATGTTCTTTTAACTTTTTTTTAAAATGTGTAATGGTTAATTTATCAAACTGGCTAGGAATCACATCTGCAGGAATACTTCATTACTGCTACTATGTTTGTTGGTGATCTATGTATCTAAAAGGCTGTAGTACTGATGTATCACAGACAGTATAAATGTGCATATGGTGGAACAATTTGTCTAGCAAATTTAAAAAGTGATGTTGACAGAGTCCTAACAGAGAGCTGCACAGCCTGGTCTCATTGCTGGTTCTGTCATACCACAGCAGGAGCTAGGCAGCAAGAAAGGCATGTGGGAAATAAATAAGAGAAGGGTTTAGATAAAGAGCTGGTAATAGCCAAGACCTGTATGCCTGGAGACTCACATCAATATCACCACTAAAGATGCCTACTTAGCATAATAAACATCAATCTCTAGTCTTATGTTTTGCCCACTTGAGAATACTGTTACTTTCTGCTCAATTACTAGTCAATATACGGTACTTTAAAGGGTGACAGACTTTTTTTTTTTTACAGTGATATACTGCCCTGAGCACCATAAAATTTAACTGCAATTTATCCGGAAAAAAGCAGTGATAAACTGGATGGGAATGGTTTGATCTATAACATTATACAGTCACAGTTCAGGTGGCCATGAATAAAAAAGTATTGCTTCCAACAAATCAGAATTATACTGTCTGAGTAAGGTGGATAATGGAATATCTCTGGGAATTATTATGCATTAAGCTTCTGCAAGTGCTGAGTGAGCCCAACTCCCATTGAAATTAATGTATGCTGATCTGTGCTCATTACCTTGCAGGAGTCTTTCTGCATCTTGCAAGATCAAACCCATTAGTTTAATTGTAAACTCCCTGGAGCATAGATCATCTTTTACTCTGTGTTTGCACAACACCCAGACAATGGGACCCCAAATTTGAGTGGGACCTTGATGTGATACTAGAATACAAATAAATAAATAATAATATATTATTAGAGAGCAAGGTGTGAGAGGTAATATTTTTTATTGGACCAATTGGTGAAAGTTAGCTAGCTCTATTGCACCTAGGAAAGTTTACTGGGTGGGAGGAAGGATTTCTTCCACACATTAAATGTTAGAAAACTCAGTCAGAAGAGGACATAACTGGTCATAGCTCTCCTTCACAAACAAGCAAAGATGAGTCTAATTCACAGGTGGTGGGCTATGCCTTTTTCAATGTGCCCAGTACTTCTTGTACAATGAACATGCTAAGCGGGGGGAGGAGAGGTGATCTGGTGTTTGGTCTGTGTATGAAATCCAGTTTCATGCACCCTGAAAAACCTTCCCAGATGCAGGTTATTTTCCCAGCACAGAAAGATGCTTGTTCCTTACAACACATGGTGTTGGGTTCTGCTGTGGACCACAGGCAATCAGGTTTGATGAAGTGGTTCACCCCTCTCCCCTCCCCCCCCAGGCAATAATAACTCTTTGGGGCACATTTTTGCGGCTTCTGTGGAGTCAAGGAAAACTGATCTCTCAGCCATAGTGATTTAATATGATTGGATCCTTTCTGGCTGCATCTATTTACAGAGAGTTTTCTTGAAAATAACTGTTGCAGTAGCAGCGGAGCTAGCCATGGTAGGATTTACAGCATAAAAAGGGCCTCTGGCATTTTTATTACTGTATCATCTAGACTAGTGGTTTTCAAACTTCAAGTCGTGACCCAGTACCTGGTCACGGAATGTAAGGCACTGGGTCGCGGCGGCTCTGGTCAGCACTGCTGACCGGGCCGTTAAAAGTCCCATCAGTGATGCTGCCCGGCTAAGGCAGGCTAGTCCCTACCTATTCTGACCCCGCGCTGCACCCCGGAAGCGGCCAGCAGCAGGTCTGGCTCCTAGGCGGGGGGGGGGGGGCACAGGGCTCCAAGTGCTGCCCCTGCCCCAAGCACCGGCTCCACACTCCCATTGGCCAGTTCCGGGGGGTGACTGTGGGCGCGAGTTGCTTGGAGCCACTTGCGTGCCTCTGCCTAGGAGCCAGATCTGCTGCTGGCTGTTTCCAGGGCGCAGCCCGGTCCACGGTGCCAGGACAGGCAGGAAGCCTGCCTTAGCACTCTCACTGCACTGCCGCCTGGGAGCCGCCTGAGGTAAGCCCGCGCCCCAACCCCCTGCCCCAGCCCTGAGCCTCCCCCAACCCGGAGCCCCTTCCTGCACCCCAAGCCCCTCATTCCTGGTCCCACCCCAGAGCCTGCATCCCCAGCCCAGAGCCATGACCCCCTCCTGCACCCCAACCCGCTGCCCCAGCCCAGAGTTTCTCCCACACCCTGAACCCCTCATTCCTGGCCCCACCTTGAAGCCCTCACCCCTGCACCGGCACCCCAGACCTCTGCCCCAGCCCTGAGCCGCTCCCACACCCCAAACCCCTCATCGCCAGCTCCATTGGGTCATGGGCATCAACAATTTTCTTCAACTGGGTCGCCAGAAAAAAAGTTTGAAAACCACTGATCTAGACCTGCTCTGACCTGTGAAACACAGCTAGCATACTTTTGGCTGCTATAAAATTTGGTCCAATAAAAGATATTACCTCACGCACCTTGTCTAATACAATAATGCTAGACAAGTAGAAGAAGTAGGGAGAGGCTCAGAGGCGCCAGATTCTGATCTAGAATACACCAGCATAAATCCACAGTAACTCCAATAAAATTGGAATCTGATTGTGATCAGAATTTTGCTTGTAATCTGCGAACAAGCTCACGGAAAATTTAAACAAAAAAGGAGCTAAATTAATTCTTGTTGTAAGCAGCCATCACTCCCATGGTAGTCTCAGGACATCAGCACTATAAACCATGGTGTAAATTACATGTGCGTGTTCAAATGGGCCAGAAAACGGCTATAAGAGGGACACTGCTGTAACCTGCCCCAGTTTGGCACGCAAAATGCGCATCATTTACACACAGCGGCGGTGGGAGGTGAGGTATCCGGAAAAGCAATGAACAGAAGATTGTAAAATAACAGATGCCAACCGGCATCTCCTCAGGTGCGCTGTTCGGGCTCACATGCTTGGACCTGTTGTCTTTATGGGCCGCGCTACTTGGATGGAGCTGGTACCTTGCACACGCCAGGAGCAGGAAGGGAAACACCCAAAGTGGCGGGACGCGCGCACGCTGGTGACCCCGGTGCTGTGACTGGCCTCTCGGTGCGGGGCGGGCTGCGGCACATCCCCGCCCCTACCCCACCGAGGCCGGGCGTGGCCCACGGGAGACCTGTGGGGTGCTGCCTCCCCCACATCCCCCTGTCTCCTCGCTCCACGTCGCCGCCCCGCGGCTCCACCAGCGCCTCCGCCCGCCAGCAGGGGGAGCCACTTGGCCCCCCACCTCCCCCTCCCTCCCCGGCGAACCACGTGACCCAGGCGCCGCAGAGCCGCCGCCGCCGCGCAGGCTCCCTGCGCTTCCCTCCCCCCCCCCCCAGTCTAGGGCTCGGGATCAAAATGGCGGCGGCGGCGGCTCCGGCAGCAGCGGAACCGGAGAGAGGAAACAGAAGGAGCCGCTGAGCGGGTCGGGCCGCGAATGGAGCCCGCGGGCAGCAGCCGCTGTTGGAGGTGAGGAGCCACCGGGGGGCAGTGCGGTGAGTATCCGGGCTCACGGGCCATGCCCCGGTCCCTTCCACCAGGAGCTGGGCTGATGCCCCCATCGCCCCTCTCGCCCACAGGGCTCCCTGTACTTGTCCAAGAGCTGAGCCACAGCCCACCTGCCCCAGTGCTGGGCTAAAGCACCCACCCTCTCTATAGTATGGGGGGCTGGACTATAGCCCTCCAGCACCACCACTGCCCACCTGCCCCAGTGTCGGCCTACGGCCCCCTTCACTCTCTGCCTCCAGGTTTCCCCTGCGCTCCCACCCTGGTGCTGGGCTGCAGGGCTCCCCTTCCACCCACCTCAGGCAGCTTCCCTTTCTGCCTCGTACTGAGTTGTAGGATCCCACGGGGCTTGGCTTAGTTTTCCTTCTCCATGGCTGTCTGCAGGGTCTCTCTTTAAACCAGTGAGTGACGCGGGCCCCTCCACTCCACGGGACTTTGCACCGTCCCCGTGGTGGGTTGCAGGACCCCCCACCCCAACTATTTTCCTCATGGATATCTCATTGCCCGTCTTAAACGAACTTGGAGTACTTTGCAGACAGTGTGCATGCTTGTCCCTCTGGAACATTCCCATGGCTGGTGGGATGGGGTTTTCATGCTGTTTGCTTATGCATCTCACTTTCCCTCTGTCACAGAAGGGTATGGTGACTCCCACCTCACCTGTAGAAGCGGTGTGAGACTTCATGTGTTTTTCAGGCAATTTGAGATTCTTGTGCAAAAGATGCCCAGAAATGCAAAGTGTTATCATCCTAACAGATAAATAGGAAGGATTTGGCCCAGAGAATGCAATATAGCATCTTTTAGCTTTGTTTCTTTTTCTTCCTAGTAGCCAAACCAATACAGCATAATATGATAAATCTGAAGTGCTTGGCAAACTGCACATACAGCACCACTGAAATGCAATCACTTCTGGTGTGTAAATAACAACACTTTGTGTTTCTGTTTCCTCTTACATCCATTTTGGACATGGGTTTGTTAGTGGTAATAACTTTATCTACCTTACACAGAGGTGTTAAGCTTTGATTTATTTGACTAAAAGGTGGTATAGAAGAGTACATCTCAGAGCACTTTACAAACATTAATACCACTCTCAGTGGACAAGTATTATACTTGTATTACATAAGGAGAGGGAAATTCCTTTACTTACATTCACTGACTTATGTTTTCCTGCTTTGAAGCTCTTGTTTATGAAACCAGAGTACAAATGTTTATTTCCCAATTAGAAGTTCAATGCCAGCGTAACTGTCTGGCTGAGTAGATGGTACTTTTATCGTTAGTGAGGGGTGGGTTTATGTTCTCTTGTTTTTCCAAATATAAATAAACTCAGTGGATTGCATTGTCTGAACCTTAAAAGGTAGAAATGGGTACTCTTGGGAGAATATCTGAAAGTGTAATATACTCAAAGGAATGTGCTTGGTGTGTGTGTACCTTCAGAGAATAATTTTCCTATAACTAGAATTGTAATTGATACATTGAAATGCATTGAACCAATTGAGAACTTACTACAGTAGAACCTCAGAGTTACAAACACCAGAGTTATGAACTGACCAGTCAACCACACACTGCATTTAGAACCAGAAGTACGCAATCAGGCAGCAGCAGAGCCAAAAAAAAAAATAAATCCCTGAAAACACATACAGCGCAGTACTGTGTTAAACGTAAACTACTAAAAAATAAAGGGAAAGTTTAAAAAAAAAAAAGACAAGAAAAGGAAACAGTTTCTATGTTTTATTTAAAGCAGTATTTTTCTTCTGCACAGTAAAGTTTCAAGCTGTATCAAGTCGTTGTTTAGTTGTAAACTTTGGAAGAACAAGCATAACGCTTTGTTCAGAGTTATGAATGTTTCAGAGTTATGAACAGCCTCCATTCCTGAAGTGTTTGTAACTCTGCTGTTCTGTACTTCAACACCACTCTCTGTATAGGTAGCACTATGTGACTGTTTCCTGTACATACACATACTAATCACTGGCCTAGTGAATCAGGTTTGTAGTATCTATGACTTGAAAAGTTGATGTGATAGGCAGTAATTGGTAAAAAGGAACAGGAGTACTTGTGGCACTTTAGAGACTAACAAATTTATTGTAGCATAAGCTTTCGTGGGCTACAGCTCACTTCATCGGATGCATGCAGTGGAAAATACAGAAGGAAGATATATATATACACACATAATTAATACAATATATACACACGTAATTCAGTTCAAATGTTGACTTGCATGGGGTCTTCATGTGGGCAAGGAGGACATTTAGAAAGTCCTGTTCAAGTTTACAATCAATGTTTGTTTCTATTCCTGATGCTTCCCAAAGAACTGATACTAAATTCTTTATAGTTTGATGTATGCAGTGTTGTTGTCTCTCTAATATCCTAGGACCAACATGGTTACAAGGTAGGTGAGGTAATATCTTTTATTGGGCCAATTTCTATTAGCGTGAGAGACTGAAGAAGAGCTCTGTGTGGCTCGAAAGCTTGTCTCTCTCACCAGCAGAAGTTGGGCCAATAAAAATATTACCTCACCCACCTTGTCTCTTTATACTTTGACACAGTCTCACTAAGAGTTATGTTAATCTGCTTCAGGGCGCAGCATTTGGAGTGGGTTGAGCAGCATTTTCCTCCAATTTTATATATTTGGTCAGACTAGAAACTTTTTAAGTTTGGAAATCTTGAACTACTTTTTCTTAGTTACACTCTGGCTTATTTTTTTATGGTTGTACTTGTTAATATAAATGAGTTTCCTTGTATGTCCAGATTCCCCTGCTGAGTCATAGATGGTTGTGTTGTAATCATGTATACCTGGCATTGGTTGACTTACGGAGATGCATATATGAAAGACTTGAATTATTTTTATAAGTCATCTTAGAATACATGCACAGACGTGCTGCTGGGCTGTTTTCTCAGGTTTTGAGCCTGTTTAGGAGACAGCTTGAAATTTTGTGTGTAGACATATTACATATTCTGATGCAATTGTAGAATAAGCAGTCTTAGTTCATTTCTTTGAATTAATTTCAGCAGGACTATCAGAGCCTTGAGACCAAAGTTAGCCTTCATTTGAGATAAGAAGAAACTGCTGCATATGTGATACAGTACCAGGTTCATACCAGTGGATAAAACAAGACAACCTTTAAAAATACATCATACTTGTTATTGGCATTAGTTAAGGATTTATTGTGGCAAACTCTTTTTTAAAACTGTTACAAAAATATAACTAGAACTGAAGCTTTCATACTTCTAACATGTTTGTGTAAACGTATTTGTGAAGGATGCAGAAAAGTAATCAGCAAGCTTAGTCTTGGGGTTAGATCTCACAACCTGAATTTAGGAAATCTGTGTTCAGATCTGGCTCTAACACCAACTCTGTGACACTGGGTGACTCACTTAATCGCTCTTCTTCTCATTTTTACAGCCCAGGTACTCACAGGAATGTGTGAGGCTTAATTCTCAATGTGCTGCTAAATCCTTTGATGGAAATTGCTACACAATTGCACAGTATTTCTCATGTTAATCTACCAATATACCTATACTGTGACCTGACAGGACTGTCTTTGTGGATGAGAGAATAATTGAATTTTCATGCCCATTCAGTCTCTGACCTGTATAAGACTATGGGCAGGTCCACACTTAAAAAGCTGCAGCGCTTTAGTGAAGACGCTGCTCTGCTGATAGGACAGCTGCTCCTGTTGGCATCGTTAATTCACCTTGGTGAGAGGCGGTAGCTATGTCAATGGGGGAAGCCCTCCCATCGACATAGCACTGTCTACACCGGGGTTAGGTTGGTATAACTGCATAGCTCAGTGGTGTGGATTTTTCCCACCCCTGAGTGACATAGTTATACTGATATAAATTTATAGTGTAGACCTGGCCTACCAAAAGGTATACAGATTGTAATGGTGGTTTTGAGTGCTAATGACTGTTGGGAACTGGATTGAGATCACCACAACACACTTCACGGATAAGACAGTACACAATCTGTGTACTTTTATTTTAATCTTTTGAAAAAAGAAAGGAAAGCAAAATAGCAAAGCAGGCTTAAGCAAAACTTATTTTGTAATTTGTATCTGAAATCTCACCTTAGTTGCAGCTTCTAATTTTTAGTGCAGTGCTGCTTCCGCCCCCAGCTCCCCCCGCCCCCGCTCCCCTCTCCCCCCGCTCCCCTCCCCAGCTAGACTTACACCAGGAAGTCAGATAATGTCAGCAGCTCATCTGGGAGTAGGATTCAGGATCCTCTGTGCTTGCAGTTCTTTGTTCTCATGACTAGAGCACAAAGCTCTCTTGCAGTGTTAAGACATTGAGTTAAATTGGAAACTGTTTAAATTGATCATTGAGTAGTACAGAAGTCCACATCAAATAGTGAAAGACTCTTTATATGTGTATGTATATTTAAAAAGTGTGTAATTCAATAACTAAGTAGAACTGAATGATTTACAGATTTTGGGGGAGTGGGGTTTAGCCTCTGTCCTTTTCTTACATTTGTGGGTTTAAATCATTCCCATAATAGCCATATTGGATCAGACCAATGGCCAGTACCAGCTGCTTCAGAGAGAGAGAGACCTGCAGTAGGTAATTGTGGGATAACCTGTCTCCAGGGGAATTTTATTCCTAATCCCTCAAAGTTAGAGATTAATTTATGCTCTGATGTTTGAGGGTTCAAATACCTTCCAGGGTTTTGAAAAAATATATACACCTCTACCTCGATATAACGCTGTCCTCGGGAGCCAAAAAATCTTACCGCATTATAGGTGAAACCATGTTATATTGAACTTGCTTTGATCCACTGGAGTGCGCAGCCCAGCCCCCCTGGAGCACTGCTTTACCGCGTTATATCCAAATTCGTGTTATATTGGGTGGTGTTATATCAAGGTAGCGGTGTATTTACTATTATAACTGAATAATGTTCTCTATATAAATGTCTAATCCTCTTTTGAATCCTTTTAGGTTCTTGGTCTCTACCTTGGGGCACTGAGTGCAACAGTCTAATTGTGTATTGTATGAAATAATTTACTGTTAGAATTTGCCACCTCTCAATTTCATTGAATGTCCCTTTTTCTTGTACTGAGATGAATAGAAGATCCTGATGTACTTTTACCATTTGTAGTTTTTGTAAGGTCTCATCACGTTCCCTGTTATTTGTGTCTTTAAAGTAAACAGAGTACATCTTTTCAGTCCCTCCTCGCGTGAGAATTTTTCTATGCCCCGATCATTCTCGTTGCCCATATTTGATCTCCCTCTCTTTCTACTATATCCTATTTGAGAGAGTTATTTCAGTATGCTAATTTGCAGCTGTTATTCTTACGTATGATAAAAGGAGTACATTTGTCTCCTAACTTCTTAACACCAAAAACTTGAGATGATCATCCAAAGGGAAATATTTGTCATAGTTAAACTTTTAACTAGTTAATGAGTACAGAAAATCTTTCCCTAGCTTTTCAGCTTTGTTTTTTCAAGACCTAATAAAATTCTGCTACTTTCAGAACTGATTGACAGATCTGTGTTAAACTTCTACTGTTAGTGGTGATGCTTCAGTTTCAACAAGTAGAGGCTTGCTAGTAAATGTCTGTCACTTGATCAAAGAATTACATACTTTAAGAAGTGTCACTCAATTAGTGGATCTGAAAATTTAGTGCCAACCAATGTCATTTTATGATCTGGAGTCAGATACTGAGATTAGATGCAACTATAGCTCCCTTGTATGTAACTAATAGTCCAGTGGTAGGATTTTTAATCAGGATTTTGCTTAAATACTACATATAAACCTGTCTATAACATTAATCCTGTGGAATGTCTTGTCTTGTGTACTGACATAAATAATATTTGTCAGTTACCTTAGAATCATAGAATATCAGGGTTGGAAGGGACCTCAGGAGAACATCTAGTCCAACCCCCTGCTCAAAGCAGAACCAGTCCCAATCAGATTTTTGCCCCAGATCCCTAAATGGCCCCCCCAAGGATCGAACTCACAACCATCCCTCCCCCCACTTAGGAGTCTACCTAAGGAGCAGGATCTCTTTATACAATGTGATTCAAGAGGGGAATTACCTGTCTTTGATGCTTTGATAACTGTGCAAAGAAGCAAAATTAAAAAGCTTAAAAGTAAAGTTATTGCCATGAGTTAGTCATTCTGATAAATTGAGGGAAAATACTTCTAAAAAGCTAGAAAAATAAGGAAGTGCATTTTAGGAAGCAATATAAAATCTTAAACTCTCCTCCTGGCCTACATCTTGGATCTTGTTTTGTCTTCCTTCACTCCACTAATGGTGCCACCCTCAGTGCTTTTGTTGTTTCCTTCTCCCTCTCCCACCTCAGTCCCTTATACTTTGGAAACACTTGTCAGGCCCACACCCATCTCACTCATATTCCTTGTAAAGACTTCCACAACATATCTGTGTGAACATGCGGTCAAATGCCATCTCTGTCTCAGTATTACTTAATAGAAAAGACTGGTGGAGGAAATTTGAGATGGTGTTAACTTTAGCTTATTTTTCTTACACCGGTAAGACTCACTTGAATCATGGCCCAGTCCTGCAAACACTTATTCATGTGAAGCCTTGTCTACACACAAACTTGCACCCCTTTAACTAAGGGTATCTTTAAACGTCTTTAAATTTATGCAGACCCCTATATGGACACACTCTTGGTTTAAAAATAGCTTTTATCAGTTTAGTTAAGCTAGTTGGTTTAGCCAACTAGTTAGTTCTTTGGGGGCAAGGACTGTTCTTATCTGTGTCTGGTAATAATCTGCAAACTGGACACCATTAAATTAGGCTTGAATAAAGACTGGGAGTAGATGAGTCATTACACTAACTAAAAACTATTTCCCCATGCTAATTTTCCCCCTGTTGTTACTCACACCTTCTTGTCAAGTGTTTGAAATGGGCCATCCTGATTATCACTACAAAAGTTTTTTTTCTCTTGCTGAGAATAGCTCACCTGAATCGATTGGTCTGGTTAGAGTTGGTATGGCAACCTCCTATATATATATATATATATA
>QXTE01000002.1:18329954-18392933 GCA_003942145.1 Platysternon megacephalum | reverse complement strand
GGGGGAGGAGGGGCGCAGGGGTGTGTGTGGCTGTTGCTTCAGGCACCGCCCCCAGCAGTTCCCATTGGCCGGAAATGGGGAACTGTGGCCAATGGGAGCTGCTGGGGGCGGTGCCTGAAGCAACAGCCACACACACCCCTGCGCCCCTCCTCCCCCGGGTTCCAGCTGCTTCCTGGTGCGGCGCCGCGGTGGGCCACGTGTTTGAGACCCCTGATTTAGACCAAGAAATTTGGATCTTGACAACAAAATAATTGATTACTCCTGCTGTTATCTTATATCATTCTGTTGTTTTGAATGGTCCACTTTAGGGGAGGAAGGTGGGGAAGAAAAAGAAAAAGGTGAGTTATATGTTGGGAGCAGGAGGAAAAGAACAAAACAAAAACCTCTCCTTTCATTAGGATTACTTTAAAAGATAAACTTGAACCACCTACCTATCATGCAAAGGCATTATAGTATCTTGCTATAGATTGTAAAAAAATTAGTGTAGCAGTTGCTGTGGGAAGCAATATTCCCATTTCTCATCTTAACACAAGATAAGCAATCCAGTCATTCAGAAAAAGACTTCATAAGAGATCAGTATATAATACGTGAGCATATTCCTTAAAGGATTTAAGATACCTTGGAAGGAATGCAAACATCACAAGTTGCTTAGGTTAATATAGGTACTCTTTTCAGAAAGAAAAGACTGCTTCTTATTACCAGGTTTCAGAGTGGTAGCCGTGTTAGTCTGTATCAGCAGAAAGAACGAGGAGTACTTGTGGCACCTTAGAGACTAACAATTTTATTTGAGCATAAGCTTTCGTGGGCTAAAGCCCACTTCATCAGATGCACGTAGTGGAAAATACAGTAGGGGGGGGGAAATAGCTCACCTGAATCGATTGGTCTGGTTAGAGTTGGTATGGCAACCTCCTATATATATATATATATATAGGAGGTTGCCATACCAACTCTAACCAGACCAATCGATTCAGGTGAGCTATTTCCCCCCCCCTACTGTATTTTCCACTACGTGCATCTGATGAAGTGGGCTTTAGCCCACGAAAGCTTATGCTCAAATAAAATTGTTAGTCTCTAAGGTGCCACAAGTACTCCTCGTTCTTTCTGCTGATACAGACTAACACGGCTACCACTCTGAAACCTGGTAATAAGAAGCAGTCTTTTCTTTCTGAAAAGAGTACCTATATTAACCTAAGCAACTTGTGATGTTTGCATTCCTTCCAAGGTATCTTAAATCCTTTAAGGAATATGCTCACGTATTATATACTGATCTCTTATGAAGTCTTTTTCTGAATGACTGGATTGCTTATCTTGTGTTAAGATGAGAAATGGGAATATTGCTTCCCACAGCAACTGCTACACTAATTTTTTTACAATCTATAGCAAGATACTATAATGCCTTTGCATGATAGGTAGGTGGTTCAAGTTTATCTTTTAAAGTAATCCTAATGAAAGGAGAGGTTTTTGTTTTGTTCTTTTCCTCCTGCTCCCAACATATAACTCACCTTTTTCTTTTTCTTCCCCACCTTCCTCCCCTAAAGTGGACCATTCAAAACAACAGAATGATATAAGATAACAGCAGGAGTAATCAATTATTTTGTTGTCAAGATCCAAATTTCTTGGTCTAAATCAGGGGTCTCAAACACGTGGCCCACCGCGGCGCCGCACCAGGAAGCAGCTGGAACCCGGGGGAGGAGGGGCGCAGGGGTGTGTGTGGCTGTTGCTTCAGGCACCGCCCCCAGCAGTTCCCATTGGCCGGAAATGGGGAACTGTGGCCAATGGGAGCTGCTGGGGGCGGTGCCTGAAGCAACAGCCACACACACCCCTGCGCCCCTCCTCCCCCGGGTTCCAGCTGCTTCCTGGTGCGGCGCCGCGGTGGGCCACGTGTTTGAGACCCCTGATTTAGACCAAGAAATTTGGATCTTGACAACAAAATAATTGATTACTCCTGCTGTTATCTTATATCATTCTGTTGTTTTGAATGGTCCACTTTAGGGGAGGAAGGTGGGGAAGAAAAAGAAAAAGGTGAGTTATATGTTGGGAGCAGGAGGAAAAGAACAAAACAAAAACCTCTCCTTTCATTAGGATTACTTTAAAAGATAAACTTGAACCACCTACCTATCATGCAAAGGCATTATAGTATCTTGCTATAGATTGTAAAAAAATTAGTGTAGCAGTTGCTGTGGGAAGCAATATTCCCATTTCTCATCTTAACACAAGATAAGCAATCCAGTCATTCAGAAAAATACTTCATAAGAGATCAGTATATAATACGTGAGCATATTCCTTAAAGGATTTAAGATACCTTGGAAGGAATGCAAACATCACAAGTTGCTTAGGTTAATATAGGTACTCTTTTCAGAAAGAAAAGACTGCTTCTTATTACCAGGTTTCAGAGTGGTAGCCGTGTTAGTCTGTATCAGCAGAAAGAACGAGGAGTACTTGTGGCACCTTAGAGACTAACAATTTTATTTGAGCATAAGCTTTCGTGGGCTAAAGCCCACTTCATCAGATGCACGTAGTGGAAAATACAGTAGGGGGGGGGAAATAGCTCACCTGAATCGATTGGTCTGGTTAGAGTTGGTATGGCAACCTCCTATATATATATATATATATAGGAGGTTGCCATACCAACTCTAACCAGACCAATCGATTCAGGTGAGCTATTTCCCCCCCCCTACTGTATTTTCCACTACGTGCATCTGATGAAGTGGGCTTTAGCCCACGAAAGCTTATGCTCAAATAAAATTGTTAGTCTCTAAGGTGCCACAAGTACTCCTCGTTCTTTCTGCTGATACAGACTAACACGGCTACCACTCTGAAACCTGGTAATAAGAAGCAGTCTTTTCTTTCTGAAAAGAGTACCTATATTAACCTAAGCAACTTGTGATGTTTGCATTCCTTCCAAGGTATCTTAAATCCTTTAAGGAATATGCTCACGTATTATATACTGATCTCTTATGAAGTCTTTTTCTGAATGACTGGATTGCTTATCTTGTGTTAAGATGAGAAATGGGAATATTGCTTCCCACAGCAACTGCTACACTAATTTTTTTACAATCTATAGCAAGATACTATAATGCCTTTGCATGATAGGTAGGTGGTTCAAGTTTATCTTTTAAAGTAATCCTAATGAAAGGAGAGGTTTTTGTTTTGTTCTTTTCCTCCTGCTCCCAACATATAACTCACCTTTTTCTTTTTCTTCCCCACCTTCCTCCCCTAAAGTGGACCATTCAAAACAACAGAATGATATAAGATAACAGCAGGAGTAATCAATTATTTTGTTGTCAAGATCCAAATTTCTTGGTCTAAATCAGGGGTCTCAAACACGTGGCCCACCGCGGCGCCGCACCAGGAAGCAGCTGGAACCCGGGGGAGGAGGGGCGCAGGGGTGTGTGTGGCTGTTGCTTCAGGCACCGCCCCCAGCAGCTCCCATTGGCCACAGTTCCCCATTTCCGGCCAATGGGAACTGCTGGGGGCGGTGCCTGAAGCAACAGCCACACACACCCCTGCGCCCCTCCTCCCCCGGGTTCCAGCTGCTTCCTGGTGCGGCGCCGCGGCAGGGCAAGGCAGGCAGGCAAGCAGGGAGCCTGCCCTGCCCCCGGTGCGAGTCGGGCCGGAGCCCGCCCCCCTCACTCCTCCTGCAGCCCGACCCCCTGCGTTGAGCCCCAGCCACACCCCACATCCCGACCCCCTGCGTTGAGCCCCAGCCACACCCCGACCCCCTGCCCTGAGCCCCCGCCACACCCCACATCCCGACACCCTGCCCTGAGCCCCCTGCTGCACCCTGCACCCCAACCCTTTACCCTGAGCCCCCTGCTGTACCCTGACCCCCTGCGCTGAGTCCCCTGCCGCACCCCGACCCCCTGCTCTGAGCCCCCACCACACCCCCTCCTGTGCCCCCTGGCAGGGAGGGGGCAGAGTTGGGGTGGGGATTTCGGGGAAGGGGTTGGAATGGGGGCAGGGAAGGGGTGGGAAGAGGCGGGGCCTCATGGAAGGGGTGGAGTGGGGGCGGGGCCGAGGGCGGCGGGGGGGGGTGTGTGTCAGTAAATGCGGCCCTCGGCCCAATGTACTAGTCCTCATGTGGCCCTCGAGGTCATTTGAGTTTGAGACCCCTGGTCTAAATATAGTAAAGGTCCAGACTCCAGAGAAAATAATACAAAAATAATAACAATGATAATAAGTAAATAAAAAGATGTTTGCAGTCTGTTCATAAGTGTCTGGCGGTCCAGCTGTTGACTACTCCTGGATTACACGGTTTGTCAGGGCCTGTGAAACCCTGTTCTTTCTCCATTTGACTTTTCTGATCATCCCCTCTCCTTTAGCTCATTCTTCATGAAGGCTCTTGTCTTAAACAAACCAAACATGGAAATTCATTTAAGGTTGACACTTTGTTTTGCCCCATTATAGGCATCTGTGCTGCAGATATCTGATATGTGGGGGATGAACTGATACAGATATAAAGTCCTATAATACATGGCAATAGCTGAGTTAATTAGCTTACTTTTCAATTTCTTTTGACTGCATGCTTTCTTCAGAAACATTATTAGAACCTGCTGGTAAAGAAAAAAACAATTAAATTCATCACACCTGCCACTTTCCATGCAGATACCTCCATTACAGTCTGATGTGGTACCTCTAGGAAGTTTTGAGGTGCATTATACTGTTACATTCTTTAAACATTGCAGCATAGATAGAAACATTAATACTAAATATTGACAAAATGCATATTTTGGAGCCATGAAGGCATGGATCATTTGGTATAGTAATAGAAGTGACATTTAACAATAAAGCAAAGCAGTGCACTTTGCAATACTTTTGTTTCCAAACTGTAAATGTAGCGTACTGGACGAAAGCTTAGTATTTTCTAACAAGTATCACATACAATGTGTAGAAGAACATGAGAAATATTGTGTTATGACCAGACTTTCAGACATACCAAGCACCTGTGTTCTCACTGAAATCTGTTATAGTTGGTGCTATGGGGATTTGATTTCTCCAAAAATGTGTATATGCTGTTAATTCAGCTATTATGTCTGAATTTAAACAGAATTGAATGCGTATCATGTTCTTTTTGTTGTTTCTGAACTCAGATTTGGATCAGAAAGTAGCTCCCATCTCTGACTCAACCATTAAAATCACTTTAGTTTTTATTCATTTATTAAACACTTCCAGAAAAAAAGGATTTATAATGGAAATACTGAAAGACTTTTTTATTATAGCAGGGTTGTCATTGACTGCTACAATATTAATTTCTAATTACAAAAATGTAGACCACAGTCTTGGGAAAGTGGTTTTTGTAGGCATTTCTGTGCTAAACCTAGGCTATTATTTGACTGAGCAAATGACTCTGTAGCCTAGGCAGTACTGGTGATAAAATTCTTCTCTAGCCATTGAGTCCAGAAAAGAGCAGTAGTCAGTTACCAGTCAGAGATTTACAAAAGATCAGTATTTGCTTTTGTTGGATTAACTATCATTTTAAGGAGAGTACACCCAAAGATTGAGGTATATTTTTGTCAAAATATTTTTATCTTCACTACTGAGAACATCTCAAGTAATTCTGACACATTGAATAGTTTTGCAGTTTATTGTTGTGATGCTCCCTGGGGTACCCAGGGTTGTGTAACCCCTCACCACCACCTGCCCTTAGCGTGAAGCAGCCTTGTCTGTGCCTGCTGTGGAACAGCTCCCAGAACCCACCAGCCTCTGGTGACACAAGCATTGCCTTCAAGGTCCTTGCAGGCTTTGCTCTCTATGTATAGATATGATAGGCACACACCAACCCCCAAATCCTCAGAGCGTTCTCTGCAATGTCTAGCCGGGAGGGCCAGAGTGGGCTACAGGAACAGTACATAACAGCTTGTGAGATTCAACTCAGGAGCAGCACTTTGCTTAACACCACAGCACTGAGATATTCTGTTTTCACTATAAATATGTTACAGTAGATTCCACTTATTAGCATCCCCTTGGTTGCCATAAAAAAATTGCTGCTATTCAGCAGTTGCTAATAAGCAGAAGGCAGGTTTGTGAGGCTGCAGCTGGGGAAGGAAGCACTGGGGGAGGTCCCTTCCCTGGCTGCAGCCGTGCAACCTACCTGTGGGAAGGGCAGAAGCTGGGGAGGGTGGTGGGGCTGCAGCCCAGATTCTGGTGCTTTCTAGAGGCATGGTGCCCATGGAACAGCATGACTGTACCTCTCTATGTGCTCTCCAGGCGTCAGGGCTCAGCACTTCCTTCCCTGCATACAGTCCCCCAGCGGGGCACAGCCTGGAGAGCACAGGGAGAGGTACTATGCAGCTCCAGCATCTGGGCAGCAGCCTCTCTCACCCTGCCATAGGTGGCGAGTTATATGGGCCTGTGGTGCCCATGCTCCACCAATATTCAGGAATGTGGGCCTGGCTCCACCAATGTTTGGGCTTATATTTTACATACAGTTTGACGTAAACAGTATCTCTGTTCACAATTGTCCACTGAGCATCAACTTGGAGGGCACGCTTAACCTTATTTTCACAGGCGCAGGAACTAGGCATGTGGGGGGTGCTGCAGCACCCCCCACATGCCTAGTTCCTGCGCCTATGACAATAAGGTTAAGCGTGCCCTTCAAGTTGATGCGCAGTGGACAATTGTGACCAGAGATACTGTTTACGACAAACTGTATGTAAAAAATAAGCCCAAACATTGGTGGAGCCAGGCCCACATCCCTGAATATTGGTGGAGCATGGGCACCAAGTTTATATAAATTTTTTGATGGTGGCCAGAACGGGTCCCAGTCCTGCCTGATACACCTGCCTTGTAAGCGGATATATATCCTACCCGTGTCCGCTCCCCCAACCCCGGGCGCAGGGCCAGCCGTGGAGCCCCGGGCGGCAGCGGGGACCCTGTGTAAAACATGGAGGTGCTGCAGCACCCCCATGTTTTACACAGGGTCCGAGCTGCCGCCCGGGGCGCCACTGCTGGCCCTGCGCCTGGGGGTGGGGGAGGGGACACGGGTAGGATATATATCGGCTTACAAGGCAGGTGTATCAGGCAGGACTGGGACCCGTTCTGGCCACCATCAAAAAATTTATATAAACTTGGTGCCCATGCTCCACCAATACTCAGGAATGTGGGCCTGGCTCCACCAATGTTTGGGCTTCTATTTTACATACAGTTTGTCGTAAACAGTATCTCTGTTCACACTTGTCCACTGAGCATCAACTTGAAGGGCACGCTTAACCTTATTTTCATAGGCGCAGGAACTAGGGATGTGGGGGGTGCTGCAGCACCCCCATGTTTTACACAGGGTCCCAGCTGCCGCCCGGGGCTCCACTGCTGGCCCTGCGCCCGGGGTTGGGGGAGTGGACACGGGTAGGATATATATCGGCTTACAAGGCAGGTGTATGAGGCAGGACTTGGACCCGTTCTGGCCACCATCAAAAAATTTATATAAACTTGGCGCCCATGCTCCCTGCTACTGCTCTGCCACAGCCCCTTACTTCTTGTGTGGAGGCAGGTTTGCCAGATTGCAGCCCCAGAAGGATGGGCTGGGGTAGGCTGAGCATTGACTGCAGGCAAGTTTGCAGGGCTGCAGCCAGAGAAGACATGTCCCAGCACTTTCTTCCCTGGCTGCAGCCTTGTAAACCTGCCTCCTGGTGGTGACTTTCTTCCAAAAATGTTTCTAAGTAGTGGTGTGCCGTTCCTAATATCTGAATTCCATTAAGGTTGATGTTAATGGGATGATATTGATTCCCAGCAATATGTTGCCAGTAACCGGAAGCTGCTAATGTCAGGATTGATATTAAGCCGAAGCTACTGCACTATCAAATACTAGAGATTCAGGAGATGGCGAGTAAGGATATTGGAAACAAATGGTTACATATAAAGCAAAATCATAACATGCTTTCTAGAGACTAAACTTAACAGACTAACCTCCCGTCTAAAGAAGTTTGTCACCCAAAGGCCTCTGCAGCGTTTTCAACCAAGATTGGCTGAGACCCTGCTTTCATGAATGCAAATACGTTGTCCATTTATTTCCTAGATGCAGGATGCCCAGGTGTCGTCTTTGCTTTCTGGAAATACCCCCCGTCTCCCGAGTTCATTGTCTTTTCTCCTAGACAGGCTAATCACCTTCCCCTCCCTCGGCTTATTTTTTCCTGTGTGTTCATTTCTTGTTGACTTCATAAACATTTGACTTTGTTTGTAAATGGGAAACCATTGTAAGCTTAAAATGTTTAATTTACATCCTGACAGATCCAATTCTTACTCCCTGTCTGGAAAAAACAACGTGGAGTCCTTGTGGCACCTTAGAGACTAACAAATATATTTGGGCATAAGCTTTTGTGGGCTAAAACCCACTTCATCAGATGCATGGAGTGAAAAATACAGTAAGCAGTGTGTGTGTGTGTATGTATATATATTACAGCACATGAAAAGATCGGAGTTGCCTTACCAAGTGGCGGGTCAGTGCTAACGAGGCCAATTCAATCAAGGTGGAAGTGGCCTATTCTCAACAGTTAACAAGAAGGGGTGAGTATCAATAGAGGGAAAATTACTTTTTGTAGTGACCAACCACTTCCAGTCTTTATTCAGGCCTAATTTGATGGTGTCCAGTTTGCAAATTAATTCCAGTTCTGCAGCTTCTCGTTGAAATCTGTTTTTGAAGTTTTTTTTATTGAAGAATTGCCACTTTTAAGTCTGAGTGTCCAGGGAGATGTAAGTGCTTTCCTATTGGTTTTTGAATGTTACAATTCTTGATGTCTGATTTGTGTCCATTTATTCTTTTGCATAGAGACTGTCCGGTTTGGCCAATGTACATGGCAGAGGGGCATTGCTGGCACATGATGACATATATCACATTGGTAGATGTGCAGGTGAACGAGCCCCGGATGGTGTGGCTGATGTGGTTAGGTCCTATGATGGTGTCCCTTGAATAGATAGGCGGACAGAGTTGGCAACTGGGTTTGTTGCAGGGATTGGTTCCTGGGTTAGTGTTTTTGTTGTGTGGTGAGTATTTGCTTCAGGTTGGAGGGCTGTCTGTAAACGAGGACTGGCCTGTCTCCCAAGCTCTGTGATAGTGAGGGATCTTCCTTCAGAATAGGTTGTAGATCCTTGATGATGCGCTGGAGAGGTTTTAGTTGGGGGCTGTAGGTGACGGCTAGTGGCGTTCTTTGTTTGGCCTGTCCTGTAGTAGGTGACTTCTGGGTACCCTTCTGGCTCTGTCAATCTGTTTCTTCATTTCACCAGGTAGGTATTGTAGTTTTAAAAATGCTTGATAGAGATCCTGTAGGTGTTTGTCTCTGTCTGAGGGATCAGAGCAAATGCGGTTGTATCTTAGAGCTTGGCTGTAGACAATGGCTCGTGTGATGTGGTCTGGATGAAAGCTGGAGGCATGTAGGTAAGTATAGCGGTCAGTAGGTTTCCGGTGTAGGGTGGTGTTTGTGATCATTGCTTACTTGCACTGTAGTGTCCAGGAAGTGTATCTCTTGTGTGGACTGGTCCAGGCTGAGGTTTATGGTGGGGGTGGAAATTGTTGAAATCCTGGTGGAATTCCTCAAGGGTCTCCTTCCCATGGATCCAGATGATAAAGATGTCATCAATGTAGCGCAAGTAGAGTAGGGGTGCTAGGGGATGAGAGCTGAGGAAGCGTTCTAAGTCAGCCATAAAAATGTTGACATACTGTGGGGACGTGCGGGTACCCATAGCAGTGCTGCTGACTTGAAGGTATAAATTGTCGCCAAATCTGAAATAGTTGTGGGTGAGGACAAAGTTCTGCCACCAGATTTGCTGTGACATTATCGGGGATACTGTTCCTGACGGCTTGTAGTCCATCTTTGTGTGGAATGTTGGTGTAGAGGGCTTCTACACCCATAGTGGCTAGGATGGTGTTTTCTGGAAAATCATCAGTGGATTGTGGTTTCCTCAGGAAGTCAGTGGTGTTTCGAAGATAGCTGGGAGTGCTGGTAGCATAGGGCCTTAGGGGGGAGTCCACATAGCCAGAAAATCCCGCTGACAGGGTGCCAATGCCTGAGATGATGGGGCATCCAGGATTCCCAGGTTTATGGATTTTGGGTAGAAGATAGAATACCCCTGGTTGGGGCTCTAGGGGTGTGTCTGTGTAGATTTGTTCCTGTGCTTCAAGGAGTTTCTTGAGCAGATGGTGCAGTTTCTTTTGGTAACCCTCAGTGGGATCAGAGGGTAATGGCTTGTAGAATGTGGTGTCAGAGAGTTGCCTAGCAGCCTCTCGTTCATATTCTGACCTATTTGTGATGACTACAGTACCTCCTTTGTCAGCCTTTTTGATCATCAGTCTAAGGCGTATCACCTTTTGGTGCCCTGCTTTTGTCTTACATGCTTAAGAACATAAATTTTCTGGTACAGATATGTAACTCTTTGCCTAGTACATGTACATACATTTCACAATATTGATGACCAGTGTGACACTGACTTTCATTTGAGACCTCACATAATGTTGTGTGGTGAACTGGAATGTATGCAGCAGATTCATGAGATTTCTGTAAGCCCTCTGCACCCCCTTGCAGTTGGCCTTAAGAGGTTCTTGAGTCACAATTATTTTGATTAGAATGCCAGTTGTAATTAATAAGCTGGGACTTTCCTAGGTTTTCTAGGGATCGGTTGTTTTTACCCAGTTGCCCTATTTTTCACCTATAGCTTTTTGTATTTTTGTGGAGAAATATTTTTGAAAACATGACAGCATTCACACAGGTGAGGTTCATCTATATTAAAACTGAGGTAGATTAAGTCCTGAAGATCCTTGCCAGTAGAAAACGTTCTCAGTAAGCCTCTATCCCTGTAGGTTCAAATTTTCTTTCTTTTTGAACACAGAGCTGGTACTTGTTTCTTTTGACATCTGTTAGCTGTAATCACGATGCCAGGATCACTTTTGCCTCTTTCTCACATACTCATCACACCACACATTCCCAGGGCTTAGCATAGTTGCTATACTCACCAGCACCTCCACTGCTGGTATTAGTGAAGTGAAAATCTATGCTTGTCACCTGTATGACAACACATTTGGGTAATGTAAACTCTAACTTCAGTCCCCTATTTCTTTGGTCTACCAGCTTTTGTTCCACTGGCTTTTATAGATTTTTAGGGCTTGAAGGGACTACTCTGATCATGTAGTCCAGTGGTTTTCAAACTGTGGGTCGCGACCCAGTACTGGGTCATGGAGGGGGGAGGGATAGCTCAGTGGTTTGAGCATTGTCCTGCTAAACCCAGAGTTGTGAGTTCAATCCTTGAGGGGGCCATTTAGGGAACTGGGGTAAAAATCTGTCTGGGAATTGTTCCTACTTTGAGCAGGGGGTTGACTAGATGACCTCCTGAGGTCCCTTCCAACCCTGATATTCTATGATTCTATGAATGTAAGGCACTGGGTCACGGAGGCTCTGGTCAGCACCGCCGACCGGGCTGTTAAAAGTCCCGTCGGCGGTGCTGCCTGGCTAAGGCAGGCTAGTCCCTACCTGTTCTGACACTGTGCTGCACCCTGGAAGTGTCCAGCAGCAGGTCCAGCTCCTAGGTGGGGTGGGGGGGCAGGGCTCTGCGTGCTAACCCCACCCTGAGCACTGGCTCCTCACTCCCATTAGCCAGGAACCAGCCAATGGGAGCTGGGGAGGGCAGTGCTTGCAGGTGGGAGCCGGACCTGCTGCTGGCCGCTTCTGGGGTGTAGTGCGGTCTGCGGTCCCAGGACAGGCAGGAAGCCTGTCTTAGCACCCTCGCTGTGCTGCGGACTGGGAGCCGCCCGAGAGAAGCCCGTGCCCCAATCCCGCACTCCAACCCCCAGCCCTGAGCCCTCCCCAAACCTGGAGCACCCTCCTGTGCCCCTCATCCCCAGCCCCACCCCAGTGCCTGCACCTCCAGCCCAGAGCCCTGACCCCCTGCCCCAGCTCCGTCAGGTCGCGGGCATCAACAATTTTCTTCAACTGGGTCGGCAGAAAAAAAGTTTGAAAACCACTGATCTAGTCTGATCACTTGCATAATACAGACCATAGAACCTCACCCAGTAAGTTCTCTCTGAGCTATAACATTTCTTTTAGAAGACTATCCAGTTTTGGTTGGTTTAAAGATTTCCAGAGATGGAGAATTTATCCATATGTCCCTAGGTCAGGGGTCTCAAACACGCGGCCCGCGGGCCGCATGCGGCCCACAGGGTTACTGCATGCGGCCCGCGAACTCCTCACGGCCCCCCCGCCGTCCCGCAACGTTTACCTAGAGTGGCTGCCTGCCTGCCCTGCCCCCGCGCCGGGAATCAGCTGGAACCTGGGGAAGGAGGGGCGCAGGGGTGTGTGGGGCTGTTGCTTCAGGCACCGCCCCCAGCAGTTCCCATTGGCCGGGAATGGGGAACTGTGGCCAATGGGAGCTTCTGGGGCGGCCCGGCAGGCAGGCAGGCAGGGAGCCTGCCCTGCCCCCGGTGTGGGTCGGGCCGGAGCCCGCCCCCCGCACTCCTCCTGCACCCCGACCCCCTGCCCTGAGTCCCCTGCCGCACCCTGACCCCCTGCCCTGAACCCCCTCCACACCCCGCACCCCGACACCCTGCCCTGAGCCCCTGCCACACCCCACACCCCANTGAGCCCCCTGCTGCACCCTGCACCCCAACCCCCTGCCCTGAGCCCCCGCCGCACCCTGCACCCTGACCCCCTCCTGCACCCCTCACCCCAACTCCCTGCCCTGAGCCCCCGCCACACCCCACACCCCTCCTGCGCCCCCTGGGGGCAGGGAGGGGGCAGAGTTGGGGTCGGGATTTCGGGGAAGGGGTTGGAATTGGGGGCAGGGAAGGGGTGGGAAGAGGCGGGGCAGGGAAGGGGCCTCATGGAAGGGGTGGAGTGGGGGCGGGGCCGAGGGCAGCGGGGGGGAGGTGTCAGTAAATGCGGCCCTCGGCCCAATGTACTAGTCCTCATGTGGCTCTCGTGGTCATTTGAGTTTGAGACCCCTGCCCTAGGTCATTTGTTCCAATGATTAAGTACCTTCACTGTTAAAACTGTGTGCCTGATTTTCAGTCTGAATTTGTCTAGTTTCAGCTTCCAGTGCCTTTTTCTGGTAGATTAAAGAACTGTGTAGTACCAGAAATCTCTTCTCCATGTAGGTTCTTGTAGGTACTTATGATTGTAACCTTTCAACCTTCTTTTGTATAAGTTAAATTGAGTTTGTCTTTCACTATAAGGCAACATTTTCCATACTGCAGATATTCTTGTAGCTCTTTTCAGAACCCTTTCCATTTTTTCAACATCCTTTTTGAAATGTGAACACCAGAACGACACACACTAGTCCAGTAATGGTCTCATTAATGCTGTATACAGAGATAATTGCACCTTCTTTCTCCTAACTTGATACTTATACATACAAGGATCACATTCACCCTCTACTGTACAAGGATCACATTCACCCTCTACTGATACAGTCCCCCATTTTGTAAGTGTGACCTACATACTTTTTTCCTAGGTGTGTATGACTTAGCATTTGGCTTCATTAAAACTGATGTTCAAATGAGCCCACCTTACCAAGTGATCCAGGTCAGTTTTTATAACTGACCCCATTGTTTATCACTCCACAGTTTGTTGTCTGCAAATTTTACCAGTAATTCTTTCTTCATTAATAAAGTTTGAGTAGCCTGGAGCCAAAAACGGATCCCCACAGGATGCCACAAGACTCACCCCTGCTGGGTAGTGATTCCTCTATTAAGGATTACTTCTTGAAATCTCATCATCCAGTTTTGAATCCACTTAATATGGTCTACATTGGGTTTTTTTATATGGTGCTGATGTTTTAATTGGAATGTCATGTGGGACTAAGTCAAATGACTTACGGAAGAATATTATGTCAACACAGTTATCTTTATCAACCAAAGCTGCAATCTCATAATAAAAAAACAAGACCTGTCATCCTGTTTACCCTTTTTAAATACTGGCACATCATTACCTTTTTTCCTAGTTCTCTCGTCCCCTGTATTACAAGATTAAAAACAGACATCAATTATTCAAAGAGCTCCTGGGTCAATTCTTTTAATACTCCTGCATTAAAGTTATCTGGTCCTGCAGATTTTAAAAAATGTTAATACCTGCTGTTTAACATTCTCCATGGTTACTGATGGGATAAAAAGTATCATTATCACTGTATGTCTGAATACATCTTGCTGCTTTCCAAATGCAGAACAGAAATATTTAATGATTACTTCTTTTCTGCATCATGACTGAGTTTTTCTCTGTCTCTCTCTAGTCACTGCAGCCAGTATTTTGAGTGGTACAACTTTAGGAGTTGCCTCAACAGAATGTTCTAAGATAGGTATTATCTTCTCCCAGACAATTCTTCAAAAGAGGTCAGAAGTTGATTTTCCTGGAGGGATTTACCACGCGACTTCACCTCAAAACAATCAAAGATTGAGATGATCTAAAAACCAAAGAAATTGTGTGCTACTATAGCTAGTCTTTATGTGTAGCAAGAGTAAAGCTAGATAGGTATGTCTTGATTAGTTGTAGTAAAGGAGGACATTTCCAAAGAGCCTATTCTCCTTTTATCATTTCTGACTGTCCTCTGCTCAGCCTGTCAGATGCAAACTCCTTTTTGGTGTCAGAGGTCGAGAGCTGCCTTTTTCATGCTCCCTCAGTCCCAGCCGTTGAGTATCAAAATTGGTTGCAGAGTATAAAGATGTGACACAACTGACTAATGTATAAAGCATCTCAACAATGTAATGTGATTTGGTGTACCACTGGTGGGGGGGAAATGTTGGCTATTGTCTTATGTATTTTCTAATGTTCACCTCTGGAAATATTTTTTAAAAAACCAACACTTAAATGTCTCTTTGATTTTGACCTCATTTTCCTCAGCCAAAAGGTAAAAGTGACTGGGTCCTGGCTTGCATATTACATGTCCCTAGCTAGAGTTGCTAGACTGCATCAAGCTCAGTCTGTCTAAAGTTTACATTTTTGTACAGTTTCCTCTTACTGGTATTTCTTAATATTGTGTTTATTAACATCCACTCCTTTATAACAGAAATATTGTAAAACCTTGTTTTACAACTTAGAGAAATTTAGTATATATACACGTATACAATTTATAAATTGGCCTAAGGAAGTCTCTAAAGCTGCTTTTAGTCACTTTCTTCAACTTTACATTGATCACACATTGTGAGTGATGCTTTTCTACTCTTCTTCCATCTTGTCAGTTGGTTTTTCATTATCTCATGTTTAGGTCCAGACTTCTCTCTCTTACATATAGATGCATAACCTGTTCATTAGTTGTCCTATCAAAACTCTAAACAATATTAAGCATTTCTCCTTTCCCCTCCTATTTCCCTTATTTTAATATCAAGTTTAACTTTGACTATTTTTGAAGGGGCTTCTCCCTCTTGTAGTAAACGGAGTGCTCAAAGTATCAGGTTTTGTGGTGGGCAATTACCTCTTTCAGCAAACTCCAAAAAGTTCACTAGGTTTCTAAGTAGTTATCTTCTTTTTTTTTTCTTCTTCCCGCTAGTAAAACTGACTTGATGGATTAATTTTTCTAGTACCAGAATTTCCCACACCTTAATATTCTACTTCATATTAAATCTAAAATATGGATAGAGTAACAAATTTTCTATAATTCATCTTAGGATGCAGATGCTGAAGACAATTTTATGCAAGTTCTGCTTTCTAAATTAATCATACTAGTTAGCTTGGTTCTGCATAGTAGTATTTATAGAGCAAGTCATGAAGCAGGAGATCTGAATTCAAATCCTTGGCCCAGTCTCATTACCAGCTTGATAAATGAAATACAATCTCTTATTTAAAAATAAATAAATAAAGATTTAAGGGTTGATTTTGCATCTTTAATCTCCAGTGACAACAAATGTCCCAGGAAGTATGTTTAAGGGGAGCAATAATTGGGGGGGGGGGAGGGGAGAATGGGTGTCAAAGCACAGGAATGGGTGGGAAGCCAAATTGATGTCTGGGTATGTCTTCACTGTCGGCTTAACCTAGGCGCTTACCTGGGATTTAGACACCCCCTCTCCCCCCCCTCCACACACACAACCCTTAAGCCCAGGTTTATATGTGCTTTGAACCCAGGTTTGCTTGCCCAGCGAGGGGTATAGGTTAGAACCACAAGTTTTGTTGTAAGATGGGCTCAAATGTACTTACACTGCAGAAGGGAAGCAGCTGAAGCCGAGTTATAAAGCTTGGGTTTTGCTAGTTCTTCAGTGCCAGTCCACAAATTTCATTATTTGGGGGGAAATTGCAACTTAAGTGGGACTATTTCCCAGGTTATGACTAAGGCTATGATTCTGCATGGAGGTCATGGATTCCGTGGGGTTTTTTGGGGACCTCCATGTCTACTTCTGGGGCAGGGCTGGAGCAGCTGTTAGCCCTGGGCTGCCGGAGCAGTTGACTGGTGGCCAGCCCTGGGACCGCCAGAACAGCAGCTGGAGTTGGGTCAGCTACCCTGGGGCGGGAGCAGCAGCAGTCAATCCCTGCTGCAGGAGCAGCGGCGGGGCTGGAGCTATGGGTGGCCTTAGCTTCAGTTCACCCTTTCTCCATCCCCCTTTCCATCCCTACATGTGTGACTTAAGATGGATTCCAAGCTCGGGGGGGGAGGATGCATATTAAACATGCAACTAATGATTCAGTCGAGCTATGTTTGACGAGATATGTTTGAACTAATTACTGGGGGATGGCAGGAGAATCAAAGATGGGATTATAGGCTTAGCAAGCATAAATGCATATTTCCACAGACTCCTCGCCTTATAACTTTGTACACACTGGTGTACTATTACACAGTTATACCAATACTAGTATTAACTCCAGACAGCCTGTATTTTAAATCCCAGTGGTTGTACTAAGTGGAAAAAGTCCCTTCGTGATTGTGGTACTTGGTCTCCCGATGCTGTCCAGGCCTGTGGGAGGAGGAAGGAAGTTGTGGTGTACTCAAGCTTCTGTATCTTGGTTAAGCATTCTCTTACTGCTTGCCTGAATTTTTTTTTCCACTCCTGCCTGGCTGGTGTTTTTTAATATATATANTCCTGGGCAGACCACTCTTCCAGCGGCTGCCCTGTAGCTTACCATCTCTGTTTGTTGATTTACAGTCAGCACATGATGAAATATCTACTTTGCACAAACACAATAGCAAATAAACATATATCTACACATATGCATGCACACACACTGCGGTAGTATGCATCATTATGCTTCTCGAGGCATATTACCATGTGAAGCAAGGATGTGGGCAACACGGGCACACAAGAATCCCTAATTTCTTTTGCTCACCTGAACCCAGCCTCAGTGATGACCGGTGCAATCTCTGACTACCTATATTGGACTTGTAAACCAGCAGTGTCTTGAGTCCACTCCTGGTGTAGGGTAGCAAGCTTCCAGATGGCAGTATCAACCCACTTCTGGATTGGTATGGCCTCCCTTATTAGCATGATCTGGCACTGAAAGGTCAGGGCAAGATCCTCACATGACTCCATGAAGGTCTGCTTCCTCATGGGGAAGTTCTGGAGGCACTGCTGATCTTCCCAGATCTGCATGATGATGTAATGACACTACAAGTTGTTCTACACCAGAAGAGCCAGTCCACATACGATAGGTGGCATGCGTCAGCTGTCTCTGCTCTGCCATATCAACATCTAGCTTGCATGATCTTTTCATGAATACCTGTGGCTGCCTTAGGAGGGTCACAAACAGCTGTTGAAGTGCCCTCCACCATATCCCATACCTGTAACTGCATCCTGCTGAAACAGCAGTGCTGCCAAAAGTAGGAAACAGTTCATGCACCTGACGTGGGAACCGTGCTTTGGCCCAGATGGAGAGGAAAGAAGTGAGGAGTGTGCTGAGCCAGAAGTGTTTTATGCTACTGTGGTGGCAGGCTGTGAATACTTCCACACAGAGGCTTGGGAAGGACAGACAAGTTCTCCCACAACATACTGCAAAATAAATCAGAGTGGCTCAAGTTAGTGAGGCACTAAGAAACCTGGGATATGCCTACAGAAATCCTAGCACTTAACTTGGCCTACTGCAGGACCAACGTGGCTGCAGCTACGTGGGTATGAGTCAAGTGTGGCTCTGAAGTCCTGCAGATGGGTTTGTCTTACCACAGTGCCTATACCTGGATAACCTGCAGTGGAGACCTACCTTACGTAGACACCAGTTAAAATGTTTAAAGCAGGGTTAATAGGCTGAAGCAGGGAAATATATTTAACATTGCATGTGCTGCCTACATACCAATATGTCCAATACATTTTAGAAACACATTTGATAGGTCTCTCAGAATGGAAATGTTGCTGGACTGTCAGGCTGCCCAGGTGACATTTATTCATACCATACTCCATGGTAGCTTCACCATACTTTGGGGTAGGAGGTGGGGAGTTATGGTTCAGTCTCAAAAAAAAACAAAAACACCCCCCCAACTAAATCAACAAACAGCATTTGAATAGACCTTTATTAATACAGTCAGTGACTACACATTTTCTAGTGCTATCAATTTGTTCTTTTGTATATATAACAACTATTAACATTTTACAAAACTGGAAAGACTTTTCTCAGCTACCTATTGATCTCTAGGTATATCCCATTGTTGTAATGTACAAATCTGAGAAGATTTATGCCTCAAAATATAGCAGTGAGGCATCTTAACTTCTAGAGTCTACTGAATAATTACTCTGAAATGAACAAGAGGTCACTGAATGTGGTATTTAAAGTATGTAGCTGCAAATACTTTAATTTGGAAACTATATACCAGTTAGTCGTCTTCTTCATTATTGTGTGAGTAATACAGAAATTTCTTTCCTCTCACTTTTTCACCTCCACCAAGTTTAAAGGAGCTTTTACCATTTTGTGAAATAGAAAGGAAGAAGCAGCAGTGGGAAGTTAACATATATTGCCACTTGATCCCCAGTTTATCTGGAAAGTGTTTCCTTCTTCACTTGAAGGAACAGAAAAGAGAACTCAAGAGGGAGTGCTTTGTATTGTTCTCTCCTAACTGTTTGACTAAAAAAGCATTCTTCAGAGGTGCATGTTCAGCTCTCCATATAGGGATGACCATTGCAGATAATGGACGAGTGTAAAGAAAAATGTGAGATCTTGGATGAACCATCTTCTGCTCCCCCTGCTCCCCAACACATACACAGAGCGTGCAGGATAAAATGAAATGGGGAAGGGAGAAATTGTGGGGACCAGGGGAAGGATAGCATATTTCATGAAGTATAAAATAGGGCACAGATGACTGTTTCATTTTTAAGGGGTAGATGGTAATGGTGTCTTTCCTCTAATAAACACAACTCAGTTGACTGGTAATAAAAATAAATAGAAATTTCCCCTCCTCCACACACAATATTAGAATATACCAGCCCTATCCAAAGACAGAGAGTACTTGATTTGTGGTGTGGGACAATTGTAAAGGTGTAAGATATCTGGCTTAGGGAAGGATAATCACTCTGCTCAGGGGGCTATTTTACCACAATAAAGACAGTCTACTTACTTATTTTGCCAGAGGTTCTAGTAGTTACATGTCAAGACTGATGATGCATACGTTCACACATTTTGAAGTATGTGGGTGTTGCAAAATTCAGTAAATGAGTTGCGTGTATATATAGTACTTTTCAATAAAATAGGTATCCATTTTAGGCTTTTAATAAACTGACATGAGTATTTGACACTCCCTGGATTTTTATGTAAAATTTCTGTTTATGATTGTCTTCATGCAATAGGACAAGGAGCGATCACTTCAGAAATCCAGAAAATGCTTGCTGTAGGAAATCTGGAAGACATAATTTCCTCCTCTTGCTGGGAGAAAATGTAAACAAAGATCCAAGTTTGCGATCTAAGTGCTAAAATGGTTCTCTGACTAAATCTTTCATTCTGAGCTTAATTGATACCTTTTATTCTTCCATCTAAGAGGAGACTATTTCTTCCTCATCAACACAGAATCTTCTTTCAAATAGAAAAAAACCTTATGAACAAAGTTATAGCAGGTTGCAGTCACATTGAAAATTAGATGTAGATAATAAGGGGCTGGTTTAGCTCTTAATATGGTGTGTTTCTGACACTATCTAGAGTTTGTGCTTGTGTATGCAGATATTGTAGCTCTCAAAGGTCGTGTTATGTTTCATTATGTACATGTGCTGAAATGATTGATGCTGATGACCCACTAAAGAGCTCTCTACATAAGAAATTACGATATATAAATTTTAGTAGCTAAATGAGAACAGCCATGTTCACTTCAGCTTAATATAAAATATGGGGGGGAAATCAGTTTGCCATACTGAAAAGGACAGCATAGGATGGGAAAGAATTGTAATGTGTAGGCTCTTAAATCAACATTAAAATATTATAATAGGGCCATCAGATTGTATGTTTGAGTTATTTCAGTACAAACAAGTATCTGAGATCAGAATGTCTGTGTTTTTGCATTCTTTTAATGTGAAACTGGCTAAATACAAAAAGTTTCCCTTTGGCTGAGATCTTGCATATCAGGTTTTATCGAGGAGGGTGTGTGTATGCATAACAACTGATTTACAAACTCCTGAAGGTCGGTTTGTAACTGAAGCTCTTTTCTTAGTGGGTCCTAATAGCAGTTACTGCTATGTAATTTGTCCATGTTTTTGAAGACTACAGGTCTGTCTCCTCTTACGCTGGGGTTACGTTCCGCGGTCAGCGCGTAAAGCGAAAACCGCGTATAGTCAAAATTACATTGAGTGTAATGGGCAGAATCGCCCGCACTACAGAAACAGTATTTAAATTGTTGTTTTTCTCTCCTTTGTTTTTGTTTTTTTTCTTGTTTTTGCCGACCGCGTAAAGCTGAAATCGAACATGTTAAATGCGCCTAAGATGCGACAGACCTGTATTCTTGGTTTGCAGGCAACTTGAGTGTAGCTTTTTTGTTGTTGTTGCCATTTTTAAGTTTCGTGGTGGTTGTTTTTTCTTTTTTTTTCTTCTTTTTTTAAACAAAGGATAGTAAGACAATTTATATAGCTGCCTAGGCTGCTTGTATGGTGAGACTCCTGCATATCATGCTGACTAATCGTCTCTCATTCTTGTACACTGTGTGTTGTCTCTTGTCCTATACTTAGATAGTAAACTCTTTGGGGTAGGGACCATGGTTTTGTTCTATTTGTATGGCACCTAGCACAGTGAGGTCCTGGTCCATGATTAGGGCTCCTAGGTTCTATGGTAATACAACTAAATAATAATAGTCACAGGTATATTGTTAAGATATTTGGGGTCTAATTGACTGTGGCTTAAATGATGGCAATACATTTGTTTTTGCAGTACACCTGTAGCCATTCCATTTAAACTCTAGTTGACGTATTCTCTGTTTTGTGACCATAGTCTGACTTAATACTGACTTGAAACAGGCAGGCCTTTAAAATTTGTCCTCCAATTTTTGTCCCACTTAAGCAGACCCATCAAGCAGCATCAAACTTGTAAAAGGTGATAACACTTCCTACTTTTCTTTAGCAGTGCCACCACTTCATGGTATATGCAAAATCAGTAGATTGTTTTAAAAAAAAAAAATAAAAAAAATCTTCAGAGATTAAATTCTTGTGATGTGGCAAGTCAGTTTTGCAAAACTAGGTACATCTTATAGACATGATCCAATATTATATTGTAAATAGACAGATGCATATCTTGATCTTTATAACAAAAAGGAAAATATCCCTTTATTCGGAAAGATCAAGCAATATAGATACAATTTTAGATTAGACTATATTCTATCTACCTGGTCAACTGTATTTAGCAATAAGGGGGACTCTCTCTTTTTAAGACTCTAGGTAAGAAGTTAAGGTGTGTAGAGTGACTTTCAGAGAAGCAGAAGTCCTTGTGTAATGCAGGGGAATATGTTGCGAGTAGAAGCTAAAGTAAAGCCATTTTAAAAAAAGTTTTTGCCAGTATAAAATGGCAGATTAATTTCCACCAGTTTTGAGATAAAGAATCTTATCACTGATGTAGGAGGCAACACCCCTGATGATTTGTGTTGAATTTAAAGGAAGCTGAGACAAATTACTTGTCCAATTTTATTTCTACCTCATGTGGAGCTAATTCATTTTAACTTTTTTTTTTTTTTTTTAATACTCGTGCATGAATTATGCTTGCACAGTGAAGCTGTGTGGCTACTTAAGTTCATTTGTTAATGGAGTTACCTGAAAGATTATCCTCAGACCTTTGAAAAAATATAGAAATATCTGAATTTTTTGGAAGAATGTTAGTTTGCCCAAATGAACAGGGATCACTGGGAGAGCCTATTTGATCAGGACTTTATTATGACTGGATATAATCAAATCATGCTAACGTAACTGCCATGTGGAGGGAGAGAAAATGTGGCTTGTGTCTGCCCAATGTTTCAGAAGAAAGAGACTAGTATGTTGTAATATATGATAGCTTGGAAGGGGTTGGAAGTTGGAAGGGGGCGCGGGGTGCCTATGAACAGTGATTGTTTTCTAGGCACCTTTTATGAAACCATGGGAGATTGCAGAGACCCACTGATGGAACTGTTTCTACAATAAAGAGCTATGTTGTACTTTATTACCTTTATATGCACTCCTTTGTAATTTAAATTCATACTGTTGGATGACATGCTCCTGTTGTAGATGTATTTCGCTATAAGGATGTATAGGGTTCTGATTATCCTCAGTCTGGAGAGAAATTAGTACGTTGTATTAATAAATAGCAAATGTTTCTTCCTCTTCCCTTCATTCGTGTCAGAACAGAAGGACAGAACAAATGCATAAAGAGAACATCTTGGGCTAGTTAGAAGTTGCAGTAGCTCTTGCAGATGAAGCATACCTACAGAAGAACTGCACCTTGACTGAGCATTCGTTCAGCCAAACTACAGAACAATGCACCTTGCAAAGAAACTGTCAAAAATGTAAATTATGAAAAACAGGTGAAAGGTAAACAGACTTGTGGCTTTGTTTGTATAAAAAAAATTAGTCTTCCCAAAGCCTTCCCACCAATCTATTAAAAATTACTTCTAGTTGTGTTTTCCAATTAATTAATATGGAAAACATTATTACCCCTGAGCTCTTGTTTTAATATTTAGATCAGCATTTTCATAAGAAAACATAGTGTAAGTGGTACTTGGATCCTGCAGTTCTGTTTGATCGTGTATGTAAAATAAATCCTTTGCTTTGAAAGGGATTGAACTAGAAATCGTGAATAACTAACCACAGGCTGTTTTTCTTTTTTTTTAATTTTGGTTTGTTTTTTAGGATCACTTGTTTGGCTGAAAATACCGGGCCGTTAATGAACAGAACACAGAGTAAACAACTTCGCTCACACAGTTTTTTCTTAGAGGTTAGACCCTGATGCCTAGATACCATAAAAACATAAGCATGGCCATAGTGGGTCAGATCAATGGTCCATCTAGCCTAGAGTCCTGTTTTCCAACAGTGGCCAGTGCCAGATGCTTCAGAGGGAGTGAACTAAACAAGGTAATTATTGAGTGATCCATCCACTGTTGCCCATTCCCAGCTTCGGGCAATCAGAAGTTTAGGGACACCCAGAGTACAGGGATGCATCCCTGACCATCTTGGCTAATAGCCATTAATGGTCCTATCCTCTATGAACTTATCTAATTCTTTTTTGAACTCAGTTATACTTTTGGCCTTCACAACATCCCCTGGCAACAAGATCTACAGGTTGACTGTGTGTTATGTGAAGTACTTTCTTATGTTTGTTTTAAACCTGCTGCCTATTAATTTCATTGGGTGACTCCCTGGTTCTTGTGTTATGTTAAGGGATAAATAATACTTCCCTATTCATTTTCTCCACACAATTCATGATTTTTTTTATAGACCTCTGTCCTATCCCTTTAATAATCTCTTTTCTAAGATGAACAGTCCGTCTTTTTAATCTCTCCTCATATGAAAGCTGTCCCATACCTGTAATCATTTTTGTTGCCCTTCTCTGTACCTTTTCCAATTCTAATCTTTTTTTTTATTTTTGGAGATGAGGCAACCAGAACTGCACACAGTATTCAAGGTGTGTGTGAGAACCATGGATTTATATAGAGGCATTGATATTTTGTCGTATCTGTCCCTTTCCTAATGGTTCCTAACATTCATTTAGCTTTTTTTGACTGCCCCTTGCATATTGAGCAAATGTTTTCAGAGCACTGTCCACAATGACTCCAAGATCTCTTTCTTAAGTGGTAACAGCTAATTTAGACCACCGTCATTTTCTGTGTAATTGGGATTGTTTTCCAATGTGTATTACTTTACACTTATCAACATTGAATTTTAGCTGCCACTTTGTTGCCTGAGACCCAGTTTGGTGAGATCCCTTTGTCACTCTTTGCAGTCAGTTTTGGACTTAACTTTTGAATATGTTGAATAGCACAGGTTCCAGTACAGATCCTTGGGCAACCACACTGTTTATCACTTTCCATTGTGAAAACTGACCATTTATTACTACCCTTTGCTTCCTATCTTTTAACAAGTTACTGATCCGTGCACTATAAGATACATACGTTTTTCAGTTAAATAGCTGTATGCTACAAGAGCTTTCTGAGTATTTACCATGCAAATGAGTACATTATGTATCCCACTTTCTTTCAGAGCTCTTGTGTCCTCTACTGCTACAGCACACCAAGTTTTTTAGAATGCTGTAAGGTTAGCCAACCTTGTTGTGGAACCAGAAATACATATTTTTGTCTTGGAGATTTATCAGTATAGTTCATGTGTGCTTGATATTGCCTTACACAAAATAGGTGTATTAATAAGTTTATCTTCTGTAAGTAAATCAGGCAGATAATATAATTACCACTAAATACTTTTATCATTGAGAAAATCCTAAATATATGGAGGCTAAAAGAAAGGAAAGCAGCCTTCTTTTTGTGTTTTGGCAGCAAGTTGTGGAACTCTGGATGCTCAGATAAGCATGTTAATATACATCATCTAGTTTGTTATAAGAGCTATGACAATAGCATTTATTGGGCAAACCTGCTACAATCTATAAAACTATATGTTGAGGCAGGAAAGATGGTCTTATGTTTCAGACTTGGGAATCAGCAGGTCTGAATTCTATTCCTGGCTCTGCTGATTACTTCCTCTACTTCTCAAACTTTTGTACTGGTGACCCCTTTCACAAAGCAAGCCTCTGAGTGCAACCCCCACTTATAAATTCAAAACACTTTTTATATTTAACACTGTTATAAATGCTGGAGACGAAGCGGGGTTTGGGGTGGAGGCTGACAGCTCGTGACCCCCCCATGTAATAACCTCACGACCCCCAGATTGAGAACCCCATCTCTATTAATTTAGGAAAATTAGAGAGACAGAATGGATGAGATATAAAATATACCTTGTTTCTCTAATATCCTGAGACCAACACCGCCAAAATACTACTGCATACTCACTTTAGGAAGTTATAAATAACTCCCTCTGTGATCAATCTATAAAATGGGAATAATACTTCCCTATTTTATGAGGTATTGTGAGACATTTAGATATTAGTGTTAAGCCCCATAGAAATGCCTATAAATAAAAGCAAATCTATTTTGGTGGCCCAGAACATAAGAATTCTGAATTGCCTTTGTTTGTGTGCTTGTTTGCATGCTAATTCCAAGAAAACTGTTAATTTCTGTTTTATGTGATATCGTTAGTATAAGCTCTGAGAACAAACCAAAAGTGCACATCTACACTTAAAGGTTCTTTCAAATTTGAATTGTGAAAGGCTTTAACAAGTGAAAGGCTTCACATCTTTTTAAGAATGGATTTCCTCAGTGCATAAGAGAGTGGCTGCTTTTTGGAAGTGAAGATGCCATATATTTATATTTTTAAAAAATCTGTTTAGGTTTGGGTAATCAACTTACTGATGCTTACTAAATCGTTAGCACTGTAAACATACTGTACAAGAACCCCAACCTCTTCTCTAGTAGGTTTTTTACCACTAAAAGATTGGTTTTTGAGTCTTAAGGCTTTTTTTTTCTTGGCACTTTGACTATGATATGCTTGTGCCGATAATAGTGGCTTTTGCCTTGCGCAGTGTTTCTAAGAAAGTTGGGCTGCATATTTGAAAACTAATTATAGCAGTTCCCAAACAAAATGGCTGAAGCTAATTATATGCTGTGGAAAATATAAACTGAATTCTCAGATATTTGACTCAACTAGGATGAAGACTTATCATATAGCTGTTAGTTTTGTTTTGTTTTCAAGGGGGGGAAATCTGTCCAAGCAATTTCCTAGTTTGGTTTAAGCTTTAACTGATTCTTCCTGGAAAAGTCATATAGTAAACAAGACTTATGGTTATATAGCACACAGAGATATGCATTAAAACCAGCAGTATATTTTATAAATATACAAGAAATTTAAAAGCACATAAAATGTTTTCAACTTTGTTTTTAACAGCCTGAAATATTCCATGACAATTATATTGTCCATCTTTACTTTGCTAATGCCCCTGCGGCATATTAATTGTATTAAAAAGAGGATTTACTTATTTTATTTTGTGTACTTAAAAAAACAGAAAAAGAATACTTCCTTTTGATTTGCCCAGAATGTTTTTTTAAAATTTCAGATTTCTCCAAAATATGCCACAGTAGCGTATTATGTCAGAAGACATTGTAAATGCCAGAGATCAGCTAAAATTAGGGGGATTTCCCCCATTTTTTGTGTTCATTGTAAAGGTGTGCAGTTAGACTTGGAACTGTTCAGTGATATTTGCATAGGGTTTTTTTGGGGGGTGCGAGGCTGGATATCTTTAATGCTGTTGCATAGCAGAGATGTAAAGACATTTTGTCTTTGTCAGATAAAATTAAGCAACTTTCTAAAAGTGAAAAGTCACTGCAGAAGACATGCAGTCATGTGTGTAATTTGAACAGAAGTCCTAGAAGGTAAAAATGGTGGCTTTTTGTTGAATTTACTAGACAGAAAAATGCTTCATGTTCATCAACTTCTCGAATGAAATATGAATTATTAAAGTCTTGCATGTAAATCTGATCTATGCAAGTAGGTTGATTTTAAGGTTAGAGCACATGTGTAGCGAGCTGGAAGGACTGCTGTGATAAGATTGAGATTCAATTTGTCAGTATATTTAAACATTAAATTGCTTGGGAGTAGCTTGGTACAGTATATAGGGACTTTGTACTGCTATTGTATTAGTCTGCTGTATAGCACAGCATTTTATTGTTGTTTTTGTTCTGTCCGGCCATTTATATAAATGTTGCCCTTTTGGGGTGTGGGTAGCGGAATCCTTGGATTTAGCATTTCCTGTTGATAAGATTTTTTGATTGCTGCTAGGACGGGTCACTTTGCATTGATCTGGTCTTGGGTGTCAAATTCTAACTTTGCCTAATGTGAATGGCCTTGAAAAGTTGACTACTTTTGTAAATACACCCTCTTCTATTTTCTTTCTCTTCTGTAATGCACCTTCAAGGCTACATATGTGACATTGTGGATGAAGAAAGCTTGGATGTGGTTCTCACCACTGGCACCAGAGAGCTTTGCTGGTGTTTCCTTCTCACTTAAGCCTTGTTGTGAAGGCCTTAGAATGAAGGACCAGGGTTACTGTGTGGGTTTTTTTGTTTTGTTTTTTTGTTTTCTCCAATTTGTAAAACACCACTTTTACAGGGAAAGGTTTTTTGTTTTTTTTTATATATCCTAACTTCATAAAGGAGCACATTGTCCAAAGCTTGTAATTCTCCAAGAAAGCCACAAGAATAGTCTTTCCTAGTACAACTGACTAATTGGGCCTACTCTTTGTAGTTGCTCCTTAGTAACCTCTGATACACTTTTATGCCTAGTATGAAGTTTAGCCCAAGCTAGTTTGAATGTGCAGGTTTCTTAAAAATGGTCAGAAATGTAAATTTAACTGTCCTTTCTACTGTGATTTTGCTTACAATTTTGATGCAAAGAACTGTGAAACAGTCTCCTTTGCAAGCACAGATTTGGAGCTATAGATTTGGACTATCAGGTTTTTAATGCTAAACAAGAAGGATAAACTCAAGATTACTTTCCATCAGCTATGTTTCTTCCTCTTTTGGTCTAAACCTATGACCTTGATATTTGTGGTCAGGCTAGGTAATTGAAAGGTTCCATATTTTCTCTAGGTTTTTTTTACTGTTGTGTTCAAATGCTTTAACTACATCAAGCCAGATTTCTACAAGTGTCAGCCTGTAGTTGGTTGGGCCCCTCCAAAATCTCCTTCAGTTGGTTTTGTTGAATGTAGCACCTTCTGTAAAGTTCTTTTTTGTGTAAAATATGCTCTGTTTTGCAAATGTATGACATATTTATGGTTGGACCTTGCCTTTCAGATGTTACCTCACTCACATTGTTACTAATATCCTCGGACCGACACGTCTACAACTACACTGCATACAGTTGTTTTTATGGTATAATCACAGTGCTGTGCTATTTCTTGGCTGTCTTAAAGTTAATACATGAAAATGGAATCTTAATTTGTTACTTGATACTAAGTCCAAGGAATTGTTGGGTGAACCAAACACTATAGTATCCCTAGCCTGGATAAAAGCAATAAGAAACACGTGTGTAATTTATGCAACTGGGATTCCTAACTGTGAACATGAGTTCTTACACTGGCCAAAAGGCTAATGTGACCCTTGGCGCTATAAACGGCACTGTCCAATAGGAATAGGGGGAGGCTATATTACCTCTGTGTTTGGCACTGGTGTGATCACTGCTGGACTAGAATGTCTAGTTTTAGTGTCCACAATTCAAGAAGGATATTGATCAATTAGAGGGTTCAGTGAAGAGCCACAAAAATGATTAAAGTTTTGGACAACATGCCTTATCATGATAGACTCAAGGAGCTCAATCTATTTATTTTAACAGAAGGTCAGACTATATGATCACAGTGGTCCCTTCTGGCCTTATAATCTGAACTCTCTTTTGCTCTCTATGTAAAATGTGTTCATTTTCAGTGGTTCCCAAACTTTAACAACCTGTGAACCCCTTTCACTAAAATGTCAAGTCTTGTGAACCCCCTCCTAAAAATGAATATTTCCAGGATTTTCTCCTTTACCTGACTATAAATTATAAAAGCAGTGATCTTGTTAATATAAAATTTGTTTTTATAACATACTTTTATTACACACTATTATTAATTATTATATATCATTCCAGTATTTTTATTACATTATGAAAATGGCAACACTCTTCCAAGATCTCACTTTCGTAGCTTGTATCACTTTGAATAAACCTGTTATAAGACAAGGCTCCTATGTTTCATCAAGGAGTATCAGATGTGAAACAGCATGAAGGTATTTAAGAAGCCAACTCAAAGAGTTTCTGCTACACAAGCATTCAGTTCTTGAGCAGTCCAGGCAAACAATGCATGTTACAACAAAGCTTAAACTTGTTCTTCATAGTAATTTTAAAAACAATCCTAGCTGCCTATTTCATTTTAAAAACAGCAAAAAATATCCACCTCCCTTTCCATTTCTTATAAGAAGTCTTGAAGTTTAAATCTCCTCAGTGTGATAGATCTGCTTGCTTTGATCTGCTTAGCTCTTGGAAGTCCAGGGGCGCCAGGCTGCTGGCCCCGTGCTGCCCAGGGTCCCTAGGGACAGCTCTGTCCGCCATTAGGGATTTTTTTCCCGAGAACCCCCTGTAACATTTCGTGAACCCCCAGGGGTTCACAAACCCCAGTTTGGGAACTACTGATTTAAATGGTAGAAATAAAAAGCACATCATGTTGGTGTAAGTAATTTACTAGTCTGTTCAATTTTAAGAGTAGGACATTTCATAATTCTCTGGCGATAACTCCAATTCCAGAAGAAATATATAGAAGAAAAACAAGCTTTCAAAATATGAGGGGGAGGAAAATATCAAATCTTCTGCTGTTGGCTGTACTTCATGTTTTTACACTTTGTACCTCTTAATTAAATGCCAGTGGTTAACAGAAAATTGCATGGAAATGTGGTGTTAATAGGTGACTTGTATACAAAAGCATGGCTGTTACCCAAAGTTCAGTCTACACCAGAGGTTCTCAAACTGTGTCTGTGGTCCACGAGATCCATTCAGGTGGTCCGTGGATAGTTCCCTCTAAGGTGCGTGCCTGCGCAGCCGCACATGAGAGAATGAAGAGACACCCACCTAATTAGTGGAGCCACATAGGCGTGGCTCCACTAATTAGGTGCCTGGATCCTAGAGAAGATGCACATGTAAGGTGAGTTGGTGGCCTTGGGGGGAATAGGGTATAGGTGGGAGGGGGCAGTGGGGTGAGAAGAGGGGGTGCAGGGAACTTGGGACATGCAGGGCTGCGGCAGCCAGAGAAAGAGGCGACTTTCCCCAGCTCCAGGGCTGTGGCTGCTGGGGAGAGATGGCCCTCCTTCCCAGCCTCGGCTCTGTGGCTGTTGTGACAGGGGAGAGATCCCCCTCCTTCCCACCCTCAGCTCAGGTGCTGCTGTGGTGGGGGAGAGAGGGCACATCCATTAGAAAGGTAACACTACTGATATTAAAATGAGTTGTGTGCTTTTATTTGTAGAACAAACAAAATTAAATATTACTTTTTTTAAAATACAGTATAGCGCTTTTATCCAAAGCACTTTACAATAGTTAGCTAATGGTACAAACAATATTTGGAAAGATCATTAAGTGGTCTGCCGAGACCCTCAGAAATTTTCAAGTGGTCCGCGGGAAAAAAAGTTTGAGAACCACTGGTCTACACACAGTTTTGTTAGATCAAAGTTTCAGGTCCAGTGACTTTCAGCAGTCAGCCCAGATCCCGCAGATGTTAGACCCTTATATATTCTCTGGTTTTGAAAAAAATGGGGAGCTTGTTATATTTCAGGCATAGCAGCTGACTTTGACTGGACTGGTTAGATTTTTATCTTTCTTTTTCATTTAAGTAACTGTTTAATCTGTAAGCCCCCCCTTGCCTTCCAAATGGTGTTCGAGAGCACAATTGAGGCTTCTGAACAAATCGGATATTGCCATTTTCATGGGTCTCAATCTCTACTTTCAAATACTAGTTAGTGCATTGCAGACTTGTTGATATCAAGAAGTTGGGCACAGTCACTTAACTCTTGTGTATGTTCATGTATTCTATATGGTGTCCACTATCCTTTTTCTGGATGTTTTCCATCCTCAAAGGTCAGCAAGTCATTCCAGTTCTCTCTTAATAGCAAATAATTAAATGAATCTATATAAACTTCAGAAATATAGCTTTCTCTTTTTCCCCCCCACCCTACAAAAAAGAGAAACATTAGTTCTGTGGACAAAAATTCCACATCCAGGACTTTCTTTCCCTGCAATATATATTATCAAACACCTAAAACAGTCAAAGAAGGGAAGCTTCATATTCCATTTGAGTGTTGGTGATAACGTGTAAGGAGAGGTGAAATCTTGAATTTATAATTGAATGTTGAATATGTGTGTGATTTGCCATAGCTTTCTCCTGTGTCCATTGATCTCCCTGTGCAGCTGGTCTTCACCACAGTGTATCAGAGGCATCATTGTTGAACATCTCTGTGATTTGGCTGAGTTTTTCAGCCAGATGGATGCTTTCACTTCATACCTGGAAGGCTGACTACTGTACTAACTGGCTTGGCTCAGCCAAGTTCAGATGTAAAGATGTGGCCCTTATGTTAAGTACGCTACTATATTACTGATTTAACCAAAAAGTAATTTTAAAAGGCTGAAAATAATCAATTAAAATTTACAAAAGTATTCCATTACACTTGCAGTTCATATATGCAGTTAATGACCATACTGACATGAACATTCAATAACTTTAACTTTGACCTATAAGATATAATTAACTATATGTAGGTAATTTAAATATATTCTAATTACATACTTTCCTTCATACATCTATATCTTGGGCTAAAGAATTCTTTCAATATAAACATTACAAATATGCAGCCCTTTCCACATATATCTCTGTGCTATTTGCATGATAGCTGGTGAAACTCCTATGGTTTCCATAAAAATGGCCATGCAACACCAGAAAGCAACTTCAAGAACAACAAAGAGATAAAACAGCAGACTTTCAAGTGGGAGGTTTTGGTCAAGTTATGCAAAGCATATTTTACTAGATGTTTCACTAAATTCCTCCCACGCTGAAACCCCATGTATATAAATGGAATTTTATTTATTGTGGAGTGACTGTTTTGACACAGCTTACATCTTCTAGGATGACTTTTTCACATTAGATATTCTAGATTTGTTGAAAGGATTCATTTTGATTATTAATAGTATTTAGAATATATAGCATCTAATATTTTTGTAATCCGTCTCTGGCTGAAATTCGCTTACAAGTTTGGGAAGTTTTAGCAACTACTTTTTAGTGAATGTATGCAACACTTGAGCAGCTTTAAATATTTGTGAATTCTATTATATCATGTAGATTTACGGGCCACTTGCATGTCTTGCTCATCCAAATATTTCATTGACTTCAGTGAGGACTTTGGGTGCCCAAGAAACTTATTCCAAGAGTTTTCAGTCAATTGCAATTTAAGGACTTGTTACTGTGTGGTGCTTAGTGCCTTCTGCAAGGGTGCTGAGCATCCTCAACTTCCATTGGCTCACTGTGTCTTGAGGGTACTCAGCACTTTTCAGGATCAATCCCCAAGTACAACTAACACAAAAGAAAAATAGGGCTGAGGGAACAGAAATGAAATGACTGTTTATAATTGTCAGTAGCTGTGACAGCTTTACATTCACTTCATGATATTTAAGAACAGAAACAAGAGAACCTTGTAACCTTTGCTCTTTAGTTATGCATCCTGGAAGGCACTACAGTTGCTGAATAGAGAGTGCAAGAAAACAAGAGTATCTTGTTTATAGAAACTAAATCTACTTATAATTAAACCAAATTTTGGAGTTGGCAGAAAAAAAGTTCACACACTGTCATGGTCTTCTGTTTGACAGGTTTTTCTGAGCCCTGGTGCTGTTTGAGACAGTTTTTTCCCCCCTGTTGCTTATGTACAGAGCTTGAAAAACTTACACTTACTAGCCCAAGCCCTAAGCCTTCTAACTAGAAAGAAGACTGCTGGTACTATCCTCCACCTTCCCTTCCCCACCACAAAAGTTACTACCCTCAAAGTCATGTCTTCTATGATTTAAAGGAATAAAATGTGTACTGTTTGCCAGTGTTAGAATTAAATACAGTTATCTAACTTTGTACATTTTAATGCAACTTATTAAGGCTGGTTGAACAATAGAACAAAAGTTAATTGTGGGGGGGAGGGTTTGTACTACTTTAACCTTTATACCGGTATAGTTAGTGATACAAGTTTTGTATGTAGATTAAACCCTGTAAGCTCTCTAGGGCAGGGGACTGTTTTTTGCTTTCTATACAGTGCCTAGCACAATGGGTCCTAAATCTTATTGGGGTTCCTGGGCTATTATAATGCATTTTGTAGACACCTTTCAACTTAGACATTATAAGTACATAATCCCCTCCATCCAATGCATCTGTGTTTTCATTGTGGGGGAGAATGTGCACCTTAGGCTGCTGCTATTCAGTTATCACCCTGTGGTGATAAAATGTTAACACTGCAAATTGAAAACAAATCTAAACAGATCTTCTTGAGAAGAGGAGGATTTAAATAAGCTTGTGCCTGTACATAGACAAAGCAGTAAAGAAACAATGCAAAAAGATAAGCGAAATTGGATAGAAAGTAAGGCTAGTGAAGCTGAAGGAGGAGAAAGAAACGATAAAAGAACAGTCTACACAATCCTGAAACAGTTAACAGGATATGGATCAAAATTCAGAAGTATCCCAGTGAAAGGGAAACAAGGAGAAACTTTGAAAACACAGGAGGAACAAGAAAATAGATGGAACACTTCAAAGAAGTGCTAAACCGACCAGACCCAATTACAAGACTGGAATTCAACAATGATACATCTATATGTAGGTCTAATGGTTTATCTGAGGTAAAAATCAAAAGTAAAAAAAGCATGGCAGAAGCTGAAAAACAACAAGGCAACTGGTTTGGATGGCATTCATCCTGATATGCTTAAATATGGAGGCGAAGACGTGGAATCAGTCATCTGTTCACTGTGCAACAAAATATGGATGGAGGAGAAAGTGCCAGAAGAATGGGCCCTCGGTATCATAATCAAGTTACCAAAGAAAGATGATCTAAACAATTGTTCAAATTGGAGGGGAGTAACACTTCTATCTGTCACAAGAAAAGTATTAGCAGCAGTCCTTCTGAACATAATGAAAGGAAAGATGGATACCACACTACATGAACAACAATCTGGATTTAGACAAGGGAGATCGTGCACAGACGCTGTTTTCACCCTGAGATGGATTATTGAGAACACAATTGAATTCCAAGGCAGTCTTGACATCAATTTTGTGGACTTTCAAAAGGCATTTGATAGTGTAAACCAGGGATCTCAAACTCAAATCACCACGAGGGCCACATGGACAATTTCCTGGTGCAAGTGCTGGAGGAACCAACTAGGGGCAGAGCTCTTCTTGACCTGCTGCTTACAAACCGGGAAGAATTGGTAGGGGAAGCAAAAGTGGATGGGAACCTGGGAGGCAGTGACCATGAGATGGTCGAGTTCAGGATCCTGACACAAGGAAGAAAGGAGAGCAGAAGAATACGGACCCTGGACTTCAGAAAAGCAGACTTTGACTCCCTCAGGGAACTGATGGGCAGGATCCCCTGGGAGAATAACATGAGGGGGAAAGGAGTCCAGGAGAACTGGCTGTATTTTAAAGAATCCTTATTGAGGTTGTAGGAACAAACCATCCTGATGTGTAGAAAGAATAGTAAAGATGGCAGGCGACCAGCTTGGCTTAACAGTGAAATCCTTGCTGATCTTAAACGCAAAAAAGAAGCTTACAAGAAGTGGAAGATTGGACAAATGACCAGGGAGGAGTATAAAAATATTGCTCAGGCATGCAGGAGTGAAATCAGGAAGGCCAAATCACACTTGGAGTTGCAGCTAGCAAGGGATGTTAAGAGTAACAAAAAGGGTTTCTTCAGGTATGTTAGCAACAAGAATAAAGTCAAGGAAAATGTGGGCCCCTTACTGAATGAGGGAGGCAACCTAGTGACAAAGGATGTGGAAAAAGCTAATGTACTCAATGCTTTTTTTGTCTTCTGTCTTCACAAACAAGGTCAGCTCCCAGACTACTGCACTGGGCAGCACAGCATGGGGAGGAGGTGACCAGCCCTCTGTGGAGAAGGAAGTGGTTTGGGACTATTTAAAAAAGCTGGACGAGCACAAGTCCATGGGGCCAGATGCGCTGCATCCAAGGGTGCTAAAGGAGTTGGCGGATGTGATTGCAGAGCCATTGGCCATTGTCTTGGAAAACTCATGCCGATCGGGGGAGGTCCCGGATGACTGGAAAGGCTAATGTAGTGCCCATCTTTAAAAAAGGGAAGGAGGAGGATCCAGGTAACTACAGGCCAGTCAGCCTTACCTCAGTCCCTGGAAAAATCATGGAGCAGGTCCTCAAGGAATCAATTCTGAAGCACTTAGAGGAGAGGAAAGTGATAAGGAACCGTCAGCATGGATTCACTAAGGGCAAGTCATGCCTGACTAACCTAATTGCCTTCTATGACAAGATAACTGCCTCTGTGGATGAGGGGAAAGCAGTGGATGTGTTATTCCTTGACTTTAGCAAAGCTTTTGATATGGTCCCCCACAGTATTCTTGCCGGCAAGTTAAAGAAGTATGGGCTGGATGAATGGACTATAAGGTGGATAGAAAGCTGGCTAGATCGTCGGGCTCAATTGGTAGTGATCAACGGCTCCATGTCTAGTTGGCAGCTGAGTGCCCCAAGACAAGCGGAGTGCCCCAAGGGTCGGTCCTGGGGCCGGTTTTGTTCAATATCTTCATTAATGATCTGGAGGATGGTGTGGACTGCACCCTCAGCAAGTTTGCAGATGACACTAAACTGGAAGGAGTGGTAGATATGCTGGAGGGTAGGGATAGCTTACAGAAGGACCTAGGCAAATTAGAGGATTGGGCCAAAAGAAATCTGATGAGGTTCAACAAGGACAAGTGCAGAGTCCTGCACTTAGGACGGAAGAATCCAATGCACTGCTACAGACTAGGGACCGAATGGCTAGGCAGCAGTTCTGCAGAAAAGGACCTAGGGGTTACGGTGGACGAGAAGCAGGATATGAGTCGACAGTGTGCCCTTGTTGCCAAGAAGGCTAACGGTATTTTGGGCTGTATAAGTAGGGGCATTGCCAGCAGATCGAGGGACATGATCATTCCCCTCTATTTGACATTGGTGAGGCCTCATCTGGAGTACTGTGTCTAGTTTTGGGCCCCACAGTACAAGAAGGATGTGGCAAAATTGGAAAGAGTCCAGCGGAGGGCAACAAAAATGATTAGGGAGCTGGAGGACATGAGTTATGAGGAGAGGCTGAGGGAACTGGGATTGTTTAGTCTGCAGAAGAGAAGAATATGGGGGGAATTTGATAGCTGCTTTCAACTACCTGAAAGGGCGTTCCAAAGAGGATGGATCTAGACTGTTCTCAGGGGTACCAGATGACAGAACAAGGAGTAGTGGTCTCAAATTGCAGTGGGGGAGGTTTAGGTTGGATATTAGGAAAAACTTTTTCACTAGGAGGGTGGTGAAGCACTGGAATGGGTTACCTAGGGAGGTGGTGGAATCTCCTTCCTTAGAGGTTTTTAAGGTCAGGCTTGACAAAGCCCTGGCTGGGATGATTTAGTTGGGGATTGGTCCTGCTTTGACCAGGGGATTGGACTAGATGACCTCCTGAGGTCCCTTCCACCCTGATATGCTATGATTCTATGAGGACTAGTACATTGGCCCAAGGACCGCGTCACTGACACCTTTACATATAAAGATACAAAAGCCCTCCCTTTCTGCCCCTGCCCCCGCCCCCACTGCACCCCTTCCATGAGGCCCCTGCCCCGCCTCTTCCCACCCCTTCCCCGCTCCTATTCCAACCCCTTCCCCAAATCCCCACCCCTGCCCTGCCTCTTCTCCGCCTCCTCCCCTGAGCGCACGGCTCCCCGCTCTTCCCCCCTCCCTCGTGGAAAGCGCTAAGCGCTGCCAAATGCCTGGAGGTAGGCAGAGGAGTGGGGATGCGGCACGCTGGGGGGGGACGGGGGCGGTGGGGGAGGGGAGCTTGGCGGCAGCAGGAAATAACTCTGGGGGGCGGGGAGCTTGGAGGGCCGCAGCAAATAATTCCGCGGGCCGCGTGTTTGAGACCCCTGGTGTAAACAGGGAAACAATGTGGAAAATTGTGGAACAATATGGAATTCCAACAAAATTAATTAACATGAAGGCATTCTACACCAACTCAAAATGCTGCATTAAAATGGAAAATGGATTGAGAGAGCCATTCAGCATCAAGACAGGTATAAGGCAGGGGTGTGTCCTGTCTCCTTTTTTGTTTATGCTAGTCATCNATTGGACTAGATGACCTCCTGAGGTCCCTTCCACCCTGATATGCTATGATTCTATGAGGACTAGTACATTGGCCCAAGGACCGCGTCACTGACACCTTTACATATAAAGATACAAAAGCCCTCCCTTTCTGCCCCTGCCCCCGCCCCCACTGCACCCCTTCCATGAGGCCCCTGCCCCGCCTCTTCCCACCCCTTCCCCGCTCCTATTCCAACCCCTTCCCCAAATCCCCACCCCTGCCCTGCCTCTTCTCCGCCTCCTCCCCTGAGCGCACGGCTCCCCGCTCTTCCCCCCTCCCTCGTGGAAAGCGCTAAGCGCTGCCAAATGCCTGGAGGTAGGCAGAGGAGTGGGGATGCGGCACGCTGGGGGGGGACGGGGGCGGTGGGGGAGGGGAGCTTGGCGGCAGCAGGAAATAACTCTGGGGGGCGGGGAGCTTGGAGGGCCGCAGCAAATAATTCCGCGGGCCGCGTGTTTGAGACCCCTGGTGTAAACAGGGAAACAATGTGGAAAATTGTGGAACAATATGGAATTCCAACAAAATTAATTAACATGAAGGCATTCTACACCAACTCAAAATGCTGCATTAAAATGGAAAATGGATTGAGAGAGCCATTCAGCATCAAGACAGGTATAAGGCAGGGGTGTGTCCTGTCTCCTTTTTTGTTTATGCTAGTCATCGACTATGGATTAGAATAATGCGACAGTGATGCATATAGCCTAAAATCGAACAATTCAAGGCTATTTGATCTAGACTTTGCTGACGACATTGCTCTTATCAGTGAAGATGCCAACGGACTACAAAAATGTATAAACCAAGTAAAAAGTAATGGAGATACAATGCAAAGAAATGTAAAGTCATATTAATAGGGACAGAAATCAAAACTGAAGAAGAGAAACTGGAGAAGGTGGACAATTTTGCGTATCTTGGAAGTACCATCAGCCAAGATGGTACTAGTTCCAAGGAAATAAGAATTGGGAAGGCAAACGCTGCATTTCGAAGACTCAAAAACATCTCCCTCAAGACAAAACTGAACGTGTACAAAGCAATTGTTATCGCTGTCACAACATGTATCAGTGAGACATGGCAACTTACCAAGAAAGATATGTAAAGGCTGGATGCATTTAATCACAAATGTCTGAGAAGAATATTGGGAATAACATATAGAGACCGGAAGATGAATGAAGTCAGAAAAATTACTGGACAAGGCACCCTCTCACAAGTAATCTACAAAAGAAGACGACAGTGGCTGGGACATGTGCTGAGAATGGAAAAAGAATGCTTACCAAATACCGCCCTTGAATGGAAGCCAGAAAACGCAAGAAGAAAGAGAGGAAGACCATGAATAATATGGAAACTAACAGTTCTGAATGACATCAAGCACCTCAACATGAAATTGCAAGATTTGGAGAGAAGGGCAGTTGACAGGCAAGGATGGCAAATTTGGGTAGCTCAATGTGCAGCAAAGCACGGGATGGTCTAAGGTCTGTACATACAACATGAATCCTTGTGCTGTATGTCTTTGGTGCTGAGTTCCCTGGCTTACCTAGTGCCTTGCAATATTTACTTGTACATGATTACCTACCTTTTGACATTAAAGTACACCTTATATTTTCTATAAGGAATTTATTTTATGTGAAGACTTGGTTTGCTTTTAACAAATTTATCTAAGTTTTAGGGCTGGTCTACACTAGAAAAGTATAACTGTTAGGAGTTTATATATGTGTGTGTGTATATATATATATATAGATAGATAGATAGTTATACTGGTTTTAAATCCTGGTGTGGATGCATTTATAATGGTATAAAGGTGCATTCTACCAGGATAGTTTATTCTGCTTTCCCAACCAGAATAAGCTGTACCTGGTATAATCAATTTTATACAGTTAAACTGTATCTACATTAAAGGGAATTCTTGTCATTTTAACTTTACTGATCTATAAAGCTTTGCTGCTTTAATGTATAGGTAGGCCCATATAATTAGAAACTTGCCAGCTAAAAGTTCATGATTGATACAGCTTTCCTGTTACTTGGCAATTTTAACATGCAACTGCATTATTAATATGAATAATTTGGAAGAAAAATATTCTTTAATCATCATCCATAGGATGATCACTTTTTAAAGTTATTTTTGTCTTGAAAATTGTACTAGAGGATGTCTGATTAGGAACATAAATGAGCTTTTTCAATTTCATATATTTTAGAATACCTATTGAGAACAATTAATAAAACATTCCTTTATTGCTATTTTTTGTTTTTTCTTTAGAAATGGAGGAACATAGTCTGCTGGATCTGGGATTGAAGGTTTATAATGGATTATGGGATTATACATTGAAGAGCCAGCAGGCGGCATGCGTGAGTGACTGAAGAAAATGGGTGCTAATGCATCTAACTACCCTCATTCGTGTTCCCCAAGGGTAGGGGGAAATTCGCAGGCACAACAGACGTTCATAGGTAACTTTCAATTCTCCTGCCATTTTTATAACGTTTACTGTATTATATGTGCAGTGGGCTTGGATTGCTTGCAGTATTGGTAATGGGATGCAGAGCCTTTTATGTTCTACGTCACCTGTTTGAATCCACTCAAGCTCAGTAGTGCATGAAATCTGGTACTTTTTAATAACTATTTGGCCTATGTGCAAAATGAGTTGATGTTCCCAGTTCCTAATGGACAGATGTCCATGTGATAAAAACCACCATCACATTTGGCTCTCTGGACAATCTTAACCATACATGACAACTGTCCTTGCTTACAAGGGACAGATGGTACCTGTTAAACAGTACATGTACCATTTTTTCCACTTTGTTTCCCCCAGAAAGCTCTGTGCGTCATATTTTAATAAAATTAAAATGTTTCTATTTTTATCCCGCCCCCCCCCCCCCTTGTCCTCTTTCCTGTGTTGTTGACACTGCCTACAAAGAGATTGAATCACTTTCTCCCCCATAGAGATGATCACTCCAGTACATGGTTCAGGCACAACCTGGGAAACTCCATCCTCCTGTCCCTACTCCATTTTTCTTCTGATAAACAGAGGCCTTTATTTTCCAGCAGCACTAAAATCATTTAAACAGAAATGTGTGTGTTTTAGGAGCTCTGAAACCAAAGCTTTTTGGAGGTGTGTGTATGTTTGTTTCACAATGGGGGCCCCTAAACACTACCATAATACAAATAATTAAAAAGCCGACTGATTTCACTGATGGCATCTTTTTTTTTTAAAAAAAAATCTTGTTCAGAAATCTGACAACCTGAAGATTGTTCTTGTAATGGTAAATAGCATAAATGTTCTTATGCTGCCACTTATTTTCTTGGATTACCCCTTGTTGACATTTAAAATCCTAATTTACAATGTAAGCACATAGTTATATTAGATGTGAAACTCCTTTTTTTGAGTGCTTTTACTTGTGATGTGGAATCAATAGTTAACCAATGATCATGATGCAATGTTATTCCTATATTTAATCATCACTGAAAGTGCAGATATGTCCTAAGCAGAGAAGCATCTGCTATCTGCGAATCCTTTTTGAATATGTATCTTTTAATCCACCAGAAGTTACTGAAAATCTGAGTAGATGCAATCTTCATTACATACTGCTTATCTCCAAAATAGACTCTTCATTTTGTGTGTGTACTCACCTCAGGATGCCAAGAAAACTGTTGTAGTAAATATCACCTGAGTGCCTGGGACATTACTTCCTGCAAGGCTTTAAAAATTTAAGTGTTCCACTTATATCCCTTTAATTTCTGAATAACTAGTAGTGATAAACAAATTGAGCTATCTTCCTTTACAATCCCAAGCGCAAGTCTTTCCACCATTGCAAGAATAACACTCACAAGATTGATATCTCCATTTACCTAAATGCTGCAACCCTGACCCCCCCTCATCCCCCCCAAACAACTGACCCTGAAATCAGTCAACCAACCAACCAGACCATACCCCTAGCAGTTTTACCCTGGAAAGGAGACATGCCAGAGACTCCATGGAGTTAACTAGCAACTTCGCTATTGCTATTAATTATATGTGGAAGATGCAGTGATGGGCTGCAATATAAAACCCTAAGATAGATACCAACATTTGTTGTCACCTCTAAATTACAGCAACCCACAATTTATCCAGTGAGAATTAAGGTTGAGATTTTCAAAGAAGCCTAGGGAAATAGGGCATCAAATCCCAGTGAAAATCAACGGAAGTTAAGCACCCAGTCCTCTTATGGTTGCTTTGAAAATCCCAGTCTAAAACCCTACAATACCATGATTATGTATAAGGATTATCAGGGCCTTTCCCCTAATGTCTTTCCCTACCCTCTTTTTCCCCTCTTGTCTCCTTGACTTTTTGTTGTCTTGTTTCTTCATTCTTTTGGTTCCATGACTGAGCACAATATCTGTTTTCCTCTAACAGAATAAGACTGTTACTGAGCCTTTCAGCAGTTGATCGAATAACTAGTGTTTGTTCTTAGAAATCAGCACTTTTCTAGTCCCATGACTATGTATGGAACATGTTTTCTATTCATGAGATTTATTTACTTTCTAAAAATAAAACTGGATATACGAGAACAAGGTCATAAAGTGGTTTTGTACACACTATCTTTTTACTTCTAGGGATCTAGGTTCAAATCATGTTATCTTAGTCTCTACTTATTCCCCATTAAAACTTGATACCAATGTCATAGTATAGGTATAGTCTGAATGCTACAGATTGAGAAAACTAATTGGCAAAGCAGTTGGAGTATTTTCATGGTGCCTGCCCTGTGTTGCTAGTCACTTTCTTCCAAGAACACTAAAGTCACTTGAGAGAGAGTACATAAAATAGAAAGTACATCCTTTTTTTCCCCCGCTGCTATGAGAATACGTTTGTTCTACTAAAGGTTTAAACATAACATTTGTATCTTTGTTGCTGCTTTGCTTACAAAACTCAGAATAAGGCTTTCATACCATTTACCGTGGTGAGATGCCTGTTTAAGGTTTTATTTTTAAATACAGTTCTACAATTCCATTCTGGAAAAGTATAGGCATGCAGAGGACTGGATAAATCACATTATTATTCATTGTCACTTGGCCAAGTAGTTTCTTTGGGCAGTTATCTGTTTTCTGAAATGTTTATCTGCTCAAAGACAAGTATAAACTGAGGAGCATGAAGCAATTGTCATTTTAAAATTCACAGCACGTAACAACTCAATGTCTCAAAGGGGAAAAATAAATTCTTTAATTTTCTTTTCCCACTGTTGCACTAAGAAGAAAATCAAATCAGCATTTGGAGACATTAATTGAAAATAGTGTTTTGCAGAGAGCTGCTGAGCTGCTAAATTACAACAGTGAACCATCTATATCTTCAGGCTTTCTCATTTTTTCCCTCTGGCTCAAACCTGGGTGTGACATACAGTTATTAAAATAATAGTGTACTATTAGTCTCTGAGTAGATAGGAGAATACATGATTGTGCATAATACTGTAGTATTAATTACAGTTAGGGCCTGTACCTCATACATGGTGTCTAGTGCATGCTAACTTGAACCATGTTTTGATTTCCAGAGGTGATTCAGGTGCAAGTAAAAGAGAAGAGGGGATGAGAGTTCGGCAGTCCTGGTCTGCATTTTTTTTCTTTTTGGAGCTTTTTGTAATCTTCTTGTAGTATTTTGGAGCCTGGGGATCACAGAACCATCAAATGCAACTTAAGCACTTTTAATTTTTCTGCAAGTCTGTTGACATTCTTGCATATTCCTTTTTTGGAAAATGCACTTCAACATAGTGTATTTTATGGAATTATAATTATTTACATAGTGCCACAAGTGTGGATGGCAATTAATAAGAGCAGACTCCTGCTCCAAGCTTTCTGTCTAATATAAAGATCGCACAAATAAAGATGTTGCAATGGGGAGATCAGTGAACAATAAAACATGGGGAGAAAGGATGTTTGTTTTTTGGAATTGTGAAGTAGGATCTTTTGGGTTGCAATCATTTCAGTTGTCCTTAGCTTTTCATTTAAATAATCTTCAGATAATTTTACTTGTTACTCATACTGTAAACTTGATGCATTCCCTGGTCCGGTAGAATTTAAACGAAGCTGGGTACAGTGGGAGAGACACTTCTTTCATCCACAAACTGTCCTGTGTTGCAGAATCAGTAAAGCAAATCCTGTAAAATGGATGGCGAGTTTTTAACTGCTTTTGCAGAACAGGTATACAGTGGAATTACACAGCCATCTGCATTGGTGACAGTGAGTCACAACAATTTACAGAAAAATTCTTTGTTCCCACAGTCCACCAGGTTCTAAAAAGTGGTTTTACCTGAGTTTGTGCTTTTCACAGTTCACGTGGCTTAATCTGAAATGCTACAATATTAGCTATATAAGTAACACTGTATTTTCACAGGCTAATTTCATGGTAATGTTGTAACATGAGTTTATCACTCAACCCTACTTAAAATAATAAAGCTCTCTTAAAGTAGTGGTTCCCAAACTTTAACAACCTGTGATCCCCTTTCACGAAAATGTCAAGTCTCACGAACCCCCTCCTAAAAATGAATATTTCCAGGGATTTTCTCCTTTACCTGAGTATAAATTATTAAACCAGTGACCTTGGAAATATAAAATGTGTTTTATGACATGCGTATTACACACTATTTATTATTTATCATTCCAGTATTTTTATTACATTATGAAAACGGCAACACTCTTCCAGGATCTCACTTTCGTAGCTCGTATCACTTTGAATAAGCCTGTTATAAGACAAGGCTCCTAGGTTTCATCAAGGAGTATGAGATGGGAAACAGCATGAAGGGATTTAAGAAGCCAACTCAAAGAATTCCTCCTGCACAAGCATTCAGGTCTTGAGCAGTCCAGGCAAACAACGCACGTTACAACAAAGCTTAAACTTGTTCTTCATAATAATTTTAAAAACAATCCTAGCTGCCTATTTCATTTTAAAAACAGCAAAAAATATCCACCTCCCTTTCCATTTCTTATAAGAAGTCTTGAAGTTTCAATCTCCTCAGTGTGATGGATATGCTTGCTTTGATCTGCTTAGCTCTTGAAAGTCCAGGGGCTCCAGGCTACTGGCCCCATGCTGCTGGGGTCCCTAGGGACAGCTCTGTCTGCCATTAGGGAATTTTTTCCCGAGAACCCCCTGTAACATTTCACGAACCCCAGTTTGGGAACCACTGTCTTAGAGAAATGTACAATAAAGTATATACACCTCTACCCCAATATAACGCTGTCCTCGGGAGCCAAAAAATCGTACCGTGTTATAGGTGAAACCGCATTATATCGAACTTGCTTTGATCCGCCGAAGTGCGCAGCCCCGCCCCCCCCGGAGCGCTGCTTTACCGCGTTATATCCGAATTCATGTTATATTGGGTCGCGTTATATCGGGGTAGAGGTTATATGTTATAGTATGTTATAAAGGCCACGATAGAACTTTTAGTTTATATAGGGCACGGAGGCTTAAGTTAATTGAGAATAGAGGTGGTGTAGTGAATCTGCAGACTGAAAAAGATAGAACCACACTGTGGAATATCAATAGTACACATGTAAAATACTTTATTAAAAAGTATATTTGAAAATACTATTCTAAATAAGTATTGTTACCATAACAATTTTGGATTTGTTTTGTAATTGCTAGATTATATCTGCTGCTTTTCTAAAGTAGATGAATGTATTTCCCCATGTAAGGTTTGTTTGGTTCAGGTGAAATCTTTTTCCCACCTGTCATATGACAACTGGAAAAAATAAGACTTCTGTTGGTATTTTTTGCCATGTCTGCAATAGTGTATTGAGAGATTGGGGTTTATAAGTAAAATGAGGTCAACACATGGGTTGTAACAAAAATTTTTAAAAATTTGTTAAATGAAATAAAAATCTACAGAAAGCATAGTTGGTCATGCCTTTTTCAGTAGCTACAGTTTGGAAATGCAGGCAAAACATATGTTTTAAATTAAAATCGATTCTCACAATGTAGTGGGTTTGGGTGGGGTCAGAAAACCATATTGTATTTGTGAACTTTAGAATTAGATTATAAAAATTTATTATGTATTCTGGAAAAGTGGATAATTTTATTACTCCTTTGCCTCTGGTTAACAAAATTGTACTAAAGGCTATTGCTCTGAGATGAATAATGAACCTGCAGTGATTCACTTGCAAATCTGACTAGTACCTATTTAAAGAACTTGATGTAAAGAGAAGGGAAGATTATGTAATTTGTGATGACATTTGCTAATCTTTATCTAACCAAAGATACCAGTGGTTCAACATTAAATTTTTTCTTCAAATGTTTTTAATCCCATTAAATTTTCCTTTCATCTTCAGGAACATCATCCTACTCTCATCAAGGTTATGGCTGTGAATCAAAACTGTATAGCCTTGACCATGGCCATGAGAAACCTCAAGACAAGAAAAAGAAAAGCTCTGGCCTTGCCACCCTCAAAAAGAAATTTATTAAGCGTCGGAAATCTAGCCGGTCTGCTGATCATGCCAAGCAAATGCGAGAGCTCCTCTCAGGCTGGGATGTTAGAGATGTCAATGCATTAGTAGAAGAGTATGAGGGAACTTCAGCCTTAAAGGAACTTTCTCTACAAGCGAGTTTGGCAAGACCAGAAGCCAGGACACTACAGAAAGACATGGCTGATTTGTATGAGTACAAATACTGTACTGATGTAGACTTAATATTTCAAGAAACTTGCTTCCCTGTGCATCGTGCGATATTAGCAGCAAGGTGTCCATTTTTTAAGACACTGCTTTCTTCCTCACCAGAATATGGAGCAGAGATAATAATGGATATCAACACAGCTGGCATAGACATGCCTATGTTTTCTGCTTTGTTACACTACCTTTATACAGGAGAGTTTGGAATGGAGGATTCGAGATTCCAAAATGTTGATATCCTTGTGCAGCTTAGTGAAGAATTTGGAACACCAAATTCCTTAGAGGTTGATATGCGTGGGCTGTTTGATTATATGTGTTACTATGATGTGGTTCTTAGTTTTTCATCCAACTCTGAACTGATAGAATCATTTGGTGGAAGTCCAAACTGTTTAGATGAAGAGCTCAGAGCTCACAAAGCTATTATTTCATCACGGTCGCCATTTTTTCGACACCTACTGCAAAGGAGGATACGAACTGGTGAAGAAATCACAGACCGAACGCTGCGGACTCCAACTAGAATTATACTGGATGAATCTATCATACCAAAAAAATATGCGAAGGTCATTTTAAACTGTATGTATACAGATGTGGTGGACCTCTCAGTTTTGCACTGCAGCCCCTCAGTGGGGAGTCTAAGCGAAGTTCAGGCTCTTGTAGCAGGAAAACTAAACATGACTAGGGCTGAAGAAGCTATGGAGCTTTATCACATAGCACTGTTTTTGGAGTTTAACATGCTTGCACAAGGTATGTAATATGTTAATTTTAGCTCCTCAGATTGAATACAAGGTTAAATAGCTTCTTCCTTTTGTTTTTGAAAACGTTTACCCAGTCACACTTGGGTTTTATTATGCCATTAGATACTAGCTCTTATTTATCACATTTCATCAGTAGATTTCAAAGCTCTTTACAAAGTAAGTATCATGGTTCTCATTTTACGTATGGAGAAACCAAGGCACAAAAACTTGAATGGCTTGCCCGAACGTCACCCAGCAGTGGCAGAGCCAGGAATGGAACCCATGTCTCCCAAGTCCCATCCAGTGCTCTAGCCACTAGGCCACACTGTCTCTCATAACATAGCCACTTACTTATTAATATAAGTTCTAATCTACTTCTGAGTCAGGGTGTGCTAATATGAGTAGATCTTTGGGAAATGGCACCTGAAAAACAGGGCCCTTTACTGTGTCTCAACTAGGACACCCAAAAAGTGGGGCACCTAAAATCACTAGTCACTTTTGAAAGTCTTGAATTAAACTCTGTTTAATGTTTTCACTTTAAGGGAGGGAGCATGGTCCAGTGGATGGAGGACTTGAGCTGCGTTGGTACTGAGCTGCTGGGTGATCTTGCGCAAATCACTTCATCTTTCTGTGCTTATTTACGTACTCATCTGTAAATTTGGGATAATTTCACTTATTCCTTTTTAAAATACTTTAAACTCTGGGTGAAAAGCATGATATAAGAGCCTAAGTATTATTTTTTAAGTTTTTCTGTTAGCATAGACTTACTTGTTTAAATGCAATACATTTTCGCATCTTTGAAAAAGAATGAAGGCAGATATCCATTTGTGGGTGTAAATGACATGAGAAGGGATAATTGGTGAGCTTTGTTTTTAAGCCTCATCTTGAGACAAGGAAATATTATGAGTTTCATAATGGGATGTAAGTCGTTAAGAAGACGAATACATTTGAATGATTGGCTATGTAGATTATGCAAAATAGATTACATGATTTCTGCTGATTACTGGGGAAGTTCAGAGCAATAGAAGGCTTTTAAATCGGTAAAGATATATTGATCATTGAAAGGATATTTAAACAATTTTTCAACTTTCAAACAAGTTTTCAAATAAAAATTCAAAGGAGAAAAGTTGATGGCTAGTGCCTCAAGGTTAGATTAATGAGAAATATCACTGAATACGAAGAAGAATTAAATAAAGCAAAATGTATGGAGACATAAATGTTGGACATTGTGGATAACAGGAATAAAAAGTGGCATTAGCAGCATAAATTTTTCTGGGTTTGAAAAATCCTTTCACCATTGACAAGTAGGACACTTCCTAGCAAATGGAGTGTTGGGTAGGGAGTGATCAATTTATGCATAATTCAGGCTTTCATTTTATGTTGGTCCTTATGCTTCTGAAGATAATGATTCAAACATGAACCAGTGCAGAGCTGTCTTCCTGAGTATGCAGACAGCTCCAGTGTACCTGCAGACTCTGGTGACGTCAGGTGTTGGCCCTTACCACCTGTTTTTGTTTGAATTTAATGTGCTGCCATGTCATGTGTTCTGGGACTTGTACCTTTGAAGTATCTGGTATTGGCTGCTGTCAGAGGTAGGATTCTAGACCAGTGGACCATTTGTCTGATCTAGTATTGCAATTTCTAGGCTCTGAGACACTGTATAATGTTGCAATGAATTTGAACAGAAGATGCAGTATATGGCAGGCCAAGTGTATAGGTAGGTTGGATCCACTGGAGAATCACTGTATGGAGCAGCAACCCCAGTGCTTCTAATCTCCCTGTCTGCGGGAGAAAAGATCATCTCTATCCTTTCAGGCCACCGTTGCTCAGACCTCCTGAGAACCTCTTTTTTTTTTTCTCCTTTTCATAGAGGCCCTTTCCTACCCAGCCTGACATTGGACAGGCATTGTGTAGGTATAACTGAGGGCATAATTTGTCCTGTGGCATCTTTATTATTGACAATGATGCATAAAGTAGAGAACATAGCATGACATTCAGAACTCAGTTTGTCTTCAGTGTTGACAGTTGTAGGGAAAAAAACATAATTTTACTTGTAAACTGGCAGATTTGTAATGAAATAGTCTCAATATATCTAGTGACATACAGCACCGTTATGCCATTTTTTAAACAGTCACTTTTCAAAGTAGATCTGCACTTCAAATATTTTCTAATTGTAACAAGAAACTTGGCTAGTTTAGGAAACTTACAGAATATATATTATTTAACAGACACTGCCAGAATCTTTCTAGTCTGCAATGTGGGTACTAAAGAATAGATGAAATTACTGGAGAAAGATCATGTTTTATATGGGCTACTGTAAGAGTGATATTGAACTGTGGAAGACAGAAATGTGGGATGTTGACTTGTTTAAGTAGTTTATTGTGTCCTTCCCTAGAGGACTATATCAGGAATACATTTTGCAGGTAATAGTCTTGAAGGCTGTGAAACAGTCCTTGATGCTGACATAAGAACTACTGAAAGATGAAGGATGCATATTTCTTGAAGAATGCTACTGCAGAGTTTTCTTTCCTGTAATATTCCTAGAAATATGTCTGAACCGTGAAATGTAGAATGAACTGGACTGTAATGAAACATTTTTCTGGAACCTCTACAGTGGAGGAATGTGAAATGTGTGTTTGGCACTAAGAAATGTCATTGCTTCTACTCTGGAGGTGTCCAAGTACATGGAAAACCTTCTGTATTATCTCATGGCTTGTCAGTTTAGCAACTACATAGAAAGTTGGTTAGTCCGTTGCTCTTGTATAAGAATTTTGTCAATGTCCAAATGAGAATCTGAATGATAAGAAGGAAGATACCAGAGCAATATATGCCCATCTTGTGAGCAAAGCAAAATAATAATAATAAAAAATAAATAATGAAATTGGGAACTAGAGGTATGTTCCAAGTCATGATGAGAGAGCTTTAGTGCCACCCTCCCTTGAGATCTCCTTGGGTTTCAAAATTTTGATGGTGAAATTTGCAGATCAATAATTGTGTGTTGCTGTTACAGTTATGGATTGACTTGACAAATAACATAAAACACATTTTAAGGAAATGAAACTGCAGGTTTTAGTTCATAAGTAAAAAGTGACAAAATATACAACTGTGGCTAATCAAACAGTAGGTATTAGTTTATTTGTAAGCAATAACAAATGTTACTCCAGTTTTTAATTGTATTTGGTATATGAATTGAAAGCAAATAGTGAAAACAGGTGATTCTTTGAGTGCTTGCTCATGTCAATTCCACCCATGTGCACAGTTGTCGGAGACTTTTGCCTTAGCGGTATCCGTAGGGCTAGCTGTGGCGCCCTCTGGAGTGGTGCTCTCATGCGGCAGTATAACAGCCACCACTGGCCCTATGCCCTCGCAGTTCCTTCTTACCGGCCTTGACGGTTGGTTGGAGTGCCTGGTCTTGCTTAGCAAGAGCATTAGCGATTCTTCACTGTTCAGATCATTCTCCTTTGTTATTTAGTCAGTGATTAGTTAGCTGTTAAGTGTTTTAATAGTAGTTTAGTAATTAGAGTTCCAGTTGGGACTTTGTCCTGCAGCAGTGCATGCCCCACTCCCCGGGCTTTAAGCCATGTTCTGAATGCAGCTGGCCGATGCCCATCAGTGACCCTCACAACAGTTGTCTGAAGTGTCTGGGAAAGTCCCATCAAAAAGACACATGCTGGATCTGCAAAAATTTTCATCCCCGAACGGAAAAAGAGCAGGACATTCGATTTACGGGCCCTCCTCATGGAGGCTGCTCTGCGCCCGGCACCGGAACCCTCGCATTCGAATTCCACGCCCACTACTTCAGTGTTGGCACGCAGTGCACTGCCAGCACCGGGTTTCGCCTGGCACCGTTCCCCCTCGAAAGTACTGAAGAAGCGGTCTAAGTCATCTGGTCTGCATGGAACCACGAAAGGGAACTTCGGGTAAAGGACCTGAGCTAGGCCTCGTGCCTGCAACAGAGGCTTTCGTGGGTACCCCCAAGCCCAGCCAGGGACCCGACTCCGTGGAGCAGTAGAGGGTCCTGGCCTATCGCAGGGCCATCTGTGCCTGAGGTGGGCCTGGCAGCCAAAGAACAGTTAGGCCGACCAGCACCACAGACACCTGGCCACATGGCGGATCCCGCCAAGACACCCGCTCAGACGACCAAGGTGGTGATGGGACTGCCCCAAAGGCAATGGAATGCCCCCGGACCACAGGCGTTGTTCCTCTTCGCCACGGCCAAGGACCCCAGTACCACAACCCCAGTCTCCGGCCAGGAGGCCCAGATCTCTGATGCCACAGTCTCTGCTTGCAAGACATGGGACTCCGGAGTCACAATGCCAATCCCCGTATTCTCGGTACCGATAGTCCTCCTGCCAGAGATCACCAAAGCGCCGGTCGCCATCTCCTCGCAGGTCACCTAGGCATCGGTCTCCTCAGCCTCAAGACTGTTCCTGGTCATGGCACTGGCAGGAACTGGCCCTCACCTTCCCCGTACCGGTCGCTGACAAGAGTCAGTCAACAGACTCAGGCTTCCACGGCCCTGCCCTGGTCCCCAGAAGGACAGTGGTCTGGGTCGGATGAACAGTTTAGCCCTTCCCCTATACAGGGCTTATCGTCTCCCAGCCGGGAGCCCACCAAGGCACTTGTGGCACTGGTATGGGGCATTGGCCTGCCCAGTGGCAATACTGGAACCCGTGGGGGGTGTGACGGGTTGGATCACAGAAACCCCCTTGGGAACTGCCAACTGATGTGCCAAGACTACTTTTGCCCTGCCTTCCTGATATGCCAGTCTGCTCCAACACAGACCCAGGGTCTGAACCATGTGCTCCAAAGCTGCAGGCTTAACTGAAAGCAACTTACAGAAGTGTTCCTGTCTTTAACACTCAGATACCCACCTCCCAATCGGGTCCAGACCCCAAATAAATCCGTTTTACCCTGTATAAAGCTTATACAGGGTAAACTCATAAATTGGCCCCCCTCTATAACACTGATAGAGATGCACAGCTGTTCCCCCCCCCCCCCGCCCCTGGTATTAATACATACTCTGGGTTAATTAATAAGTAAAAAGTGATTTTATTAAATGCAGAAAGTAGGATTTAAGTGGTTCCAAGTAGTAACAGACAGAACAAAGTGAATTACCAAGTAAAATAAAATAAAACACGCAAATCTAAGCCTAATACAGTAATAAAACCAATACAGATAAAATCTCACCCTCAGAGATGTTTCAATAAATTTCTTTCACAGACTAGATGCCTTTCTAGTCTGGGCACAATCCTTTCCCCTGGTACAGCCCTTGTTCCAGCTCAGGTGGTAGCTAGGGGATTTCTCATGATGGCTGCCCCCTCGGTTCTGTTCCACGCACTTATATATCTTTTGCATAAGGCGGGAATCCTTTGTCCCTCTGGGTTCCCACCCCTCCTTCTCAATGGAAAAACACCAGGTTAAAGATGGATTCCAGTTCAGGGGACATGATCACATGTCACTGTAAGACTTCATTACCCACTTACCAGCACACACGTATACAGGAAGACTTACAAGTAACACAGAGCCATCTACAGTCAACTGTCCTGGTTAATGGGAGCCATCAAGATTCCAAACCACCATTAATGGCCCACACTTTGCATAATTACAATAGGCCATCAGAGTTATATTTCATATTTCTAGTTTCAGATACAAGAGTGATACAAATTTATACAAATAGGATGACCACACTCAGTAGAGTATAAGCTTTGTAATGATACCCTACAAGAGACCTTTTGCATTAAGCATATTCCAGTTACATTATATTCATACTCATCAGCATACTTTCATAAAATCATATAGAGTGCAACGTCACAGGGGGTGCCTGTAATGCTGGAACCGTACTCCCACGGCTCCTCCCAGGTGGCATTAGACAAGCTACCTCTGGCACAGCCGGCATCGGAGCAAGGGGCCCAATCTGAAGCGGTGACCGCGAGAGAGGCCCCAGCGACTGTGGTGCAGTCATCCTCATCGTCCACAGATGAGGCTGTGGCGGGGCCCTCACAAACTGGTAGCCCACCCAATGACTTCAGGGAGCACCAAGCCCTCCTTAAAAGGGTGGAAGCTAACCTGAACTTGGAGGTCGAGGAGCTAGCTGAGGAGCCCAATGACCTCTTCAATGTCATTCCCTCCTCTGCCCAGCCTGGGTCGCATTGCCAGTTCTCCCAGGGGGTCCTGAAGATAGCCACGTTGGTGTGGCAGACCCCATCTTCCATTCTGCCCACATCCAAGAAGGTGGAAAAGAAGTACTATGTTCCCACCAAGGGATTTGAATACCTATACACCCACCCTCCTGCGGGGTCCCTGGTCATGTCTGCTGTCAGTGAAAGGGCCAGGCGAGTGGCACCCCCAAAAATAAAGATGCCAAGAGACTAGACTTATTTGGAAGAAAAATGTATTCCACGGCGAGCCTCCAATTTAGGGTCTCTAACCATCAGGCCCTATTTGGCAGGTACAATTTCAACCTGTGGGATTCTGTCAGCAAGTTCAAAGAGAGCCTCCCACAGGATTGGGTGCAGGAGTTCACTACTCTCCTAGATGAGGGCAAGGCAGTAGCCAGGGGTGTCCTCCAGATGGCCTGGGATGCCACAGACACTGCATCCAGGGTGTTCACCTATGTAATAGCCATGAGGCGTAGCTCCTGGTTACAAACCTCTGGGCTGTCCCAGGAGATGTAATCCAGCCTCCAGGACCTCCCATTCAAGGGAATGGGGCTCTTCTCAGAGCTAAGCAATGCTAGGCTCCACGGCCTTAAAGACTCCCAGGCCACCCTCCACTTCTTAGGCCTTAATATTCCTCAGCAGGCCAGAAAGCCATTCCGCCCCCTCTGCCATCGTTGAGGTCTTGGGGTACCCCACATTCCAGCTCCTACAAAGATGGGGGTTTTAAGCAATGCTACCTGCCGTCGTCTCATCCACCTGTTCAGCCCGGTTCTTCCAGGGACCAAGGCAGCCATTTTGAGGGTGCGTCCAAGGACGACCCCCCAGTCACTGCACCGGATCCGCTCCCTGTCTTCCTCAACCGCCTCCGCCTTTTCCGCGTGGGTCCCATATCACCTCGGACCGCTGGGTGCTTGACACAGTCTTGTCAGGCTATACCCTGCAGTTTGTAGCTGAACAATCCTTCCATTCCCCTTCCCCATCCCTCTTCAGGGACCCTTCTCATGAGCAACTCCTTGTTCAGGAGGTCGAGAACCTCATGAGCCTAGGGGCAGTGGAAGAGGTTCCACAAGACATGGAAGGAAGAGTGTTTTACTCCCATTACTTCCTCATTCTGAAGGCAAAAGGGGGCCTCAGACCTATCCTAGACCTGCGCTGCCTCAACAAGTCTCTCGAAGTTGAAGTTTCATATGGTCTCCCTGGCCTACACCATTCCCTCCCGAGATCCAGGAGACTGGTACGCCACCCTACACCTAAAGGATGCGAACTTCCATGTTCCCGGGGCACCAGCGGTTCCTCAGTTTCATGTTGGGCCAGCACCATTTCCAGTTCACAGTGATGCCTTTTGGTCTCTCGTTGGCCTGGAGAGTGTTCACAAAGTGTTTAGCGCCAGCGGCTGCTTACCTGCAACGTCGGGGAGTCAAGATCTACCCATACCTCAATTTACATTGATTGATAAGGGGCCGGTCCTTGGATCAGGTGCGGAGGCATCTCAGTCTGATCCACCTGCTGCGACCTGGGCCTAATAACACACGACCCTTACCCCAGTGCAACTTAAGAATTCATTGGGGGCAGTACTCGAGTCTCAGGGAGGAAGGCTCTGGCTCGGTTCCAAGCCATGGTGGACATCATCTCATCTCTGCATGCCCAACCACGCACCACTGCCCACACGTGCTTGAGACTGTTGGGTCACATGGCAGCATGCACTTATGTGGTCAGGCATGCGCGGCTCCGACTCAGGCCCCTAGCTGGTGTCGGTCTATGTCCCCAACCAGCACAGTATGGACCGGGTGATCAGGGTTCCGGACCGCATACTGTCGTCCCTTACCTGATGGCAAGATCCTGCGTTGGTGCTGGAGGGAGTCCCTTTGGCCCCAATCTCGTTGGGACTCTTGTCTCTCACGCTTTGGACCTGGGTTGGGAAGCCCACCTGGGTGATCTCAGTACTCAAGGCCATTGGTCCAGTCACAATCGGTCCCTGCACATCAATGTCAGGGAGCTCAGGGCGGTTCGCCTAGCCTGCCAAGCTTGAGGTCCAGCGAGTCCTGTTGGGCAGTAGAAAGCCTTCCACCAGGGCCACCTGCTTGGCCAAATGGAAGCGATTCACCTACTGGATGGTGGATAAGGGGGTTTGTCCCAAGCGAGCCCCGTTGCAGGTAATTCTAGACTACCTCCTATACCTCAAGCTTCAGGGCTTGTCGCTCTCATCTATCAGTCTATCTAGCGGTCATCTTGGCCTTCCACCCACCACTCGAAGGCAAATCGGTTTTCTCTCAGGATATCACAGCCAGATTCCTCAAGGGCCTGTTCCTCTGTGGGACTTGAATCTGGTGCTGTCACAGCTCACCCCTTTAAGCCTTTGGCTTCCTGCTCTCTCCTGGAAGGTCGCGTTCCTGGTCACTGTCATGTTGGCCTGCCGGGTATCTGAGTTTTGGGCGCCCACCTCGGAGCCGCATTACATGGTCTTCTACAAGGACAAGGTTCAGCTGAAACCACACCCGGCCTTCCTTCTTAAGGTGGTCTCTGTTTCATTCAAGCCAAGATATTTACTTACTGGTCTTCTTTCTGAAGCCGCATAAGTTGGAAGAGGAGCGCAGGCTACAAGCCCTGGATGTCAGGAGGGCTATGGCGTTCTACACTGAAAGGACCAAGCCATTCTGCAAGTCGAAGCAATTATTTGTCGCTGTGGCCAACAGGATGAAAGGTCAACCTGTTTCCGCTCTGAGGATTTTTTCCTGGATCACTGCCTGCATTTGCTTTTGCTATGATCAAGCAAAGGTGCTGCCCCCGGCGATCATCACCCCCCACTCTACCAGGGCACAGGCCTCTTCTGAAGCCTTTCTGGCCCTAGTGCCTATCCAGGACATCTGTAGAGTGGCCACCTGATCGTTGGTCCATAGCTTCACGTCCCACTATGCGCTTACCCAGCAGGCTTGGGACGATGTTGGCTTCGGTAGAGCAGTACTGCAAGCTGCCATGCACTGAATTCTGAGCCCACCTCCATAGATACTGCTTCTGAGTCACCTAGAATGGAATGGACATGAGCAAGCACTCGAAGAAGAAAAAACGGTTACCTATCTTTCATAACTGTTGTTCTTCAAGATGTGTTGCTCGTGTCCATTCCATTACTTTCCCTCCTGACCCTCTGTCGGAGTTGTCGGCAAGACGGAACTGAGAGGGCGTAGAGCCGGCAGAGTCTGATATACCGCTGCATAAGGGCGCCACAGCTGGCCCTATGGATACTGCTAAGGAAAAGTCTTCGACAACTGTGCATGTGGGCGCGCACACACCTAGAATGGAATTGACATGAGCAACACATCTCTAAGAACAACAGTTACGAAAGATAGGTAACTGTTTTTTTAATCATTTTTTATGTCTACTTCTAAGTGTAGAATTTCTCAACAGGTTTTAAGTGTACACACACATTACATATTGACAAAAGGACTAGCTCTCAAGAATATTAATGCGGGAATTAGATACTGAGTATAAAGCACTTAAACACTGAATGATTGTGCTTTTTTCTTTTGTAAATAAATCAGAAGTCTGATTCCCAACAAATGAAAGTGAGGAATTTAAAGATGCTCAGTAAACACCACAAATGTATAAACCATACTCCTGGGGGAATTCTGCGCCACTGTGCATGCACAGAATTTATGTCCACTGCAGATTTCTTTGCTTCCCCACAGAAAACTGACTTTCTTACGGGGAAGCAAAGGGATGCCGCAAAAGCAGTCATGCACTGCTCCCCAGCAGCATGGGTGCGTTGTTTCGGGCGTCCAGGGCAGCCAGCGGAGAGGTAAATCACTGGGGGGAGGCGGGGCAGGGGACACCCCAGCCAGTGGCTCTACCCCAGGGGTCAGCAACCTATGGCACGCGTGCTGATTTTTAATGGCACGCTGCTGCCTGCCGGGGTCCCAGCCGCCGGCCCCGCTCAGCCTGCTGCCGAACCCAGGCCGGGAGTGAGCTGGGTGGGGCCAGCGGCCACGACCCCGGCAGGCAGCAGCGTGCCATTTAAAAATCCTGCCCGGCCCAGCCTGCTCTTCTCCGCCCCCCGCTCTCTCCTGCGGGGGCAGGGAGCAGAAGCTTGGTCCTGCCGGCTGCTGCTGCAGGGCAGCCTCCACCGGCAGCCAAGCTCCCTCCTCCCTTGCCACTTCCCCCAGCGTGCTGGGTTCCTGCCCCTCCTCCTCTCCCTCCCTGTGGCCGAACAGCCCGGAGAGGGAGGGGAGAAGCGGAGCCGGAACTGCAGCCGCAGCGTGCTCGCTGCTCCGGAGAAGAGGCAGGGACGGGGCCTTGGGGAAGGAGGGTGGAATCAGGGCATATCCCCTCCAGCTCCCTGCCGTGACTCCTGTACCCCTCACACCCTCCCAGCCCTCTGCCCTGAGCCCTGCACCCCCCCACACACACCCAGCCCCCTGCCTTGACCCCTGCACCCCCCCCACGACCCCAGCCCTGACTCTTGCACCCCTCCACATCTCCATCCTGAGCACCAAACAAAAGCTCCTCCCCCTTCCCCCCCTGCCCCCACATTCCCACTTGCACCCCTCACACCAAATGGGAGCTGCCCAGGTAAGCGCTCCACACCCAAACCTCCTGCCCCAACCCTGAGCCCTCTCCCTCATTCTAGCTCCTGGCCAGACCCTACACCCTAACCCCCAGCCTGCTCCTTCACCCCCAGCCCTGTGCTCAGTGCACTCCCACCCTCAGCTCAATGCAGAGAGAGGAAGAGAATGGGCTAAAACCAGGGAGAAGCCCTGTGCTCTCCACTGCCATGCTGGAGCCTCCACATTTATTTATTGACAAATAAAATTTGCAGAATTTTTAACTTTTTGGCACAGAACTCCCTCAGGAGTAAAATCAGCTTTTAAATTGATAAGCTGTCATATTTGGACATGACACTGTGTGCAAAAGGACATTGAGAGAGAATTATAGATAGTGAGCATAGAGAAATGATTCTATTAGGTATTTCTGTGACACAGCCTGAAGAACTAAAATTTGACTCACTATCTAAATTTTGTTTTACTTCTGCTAATTTTTTTAACTTAAACATTTTTGGATTAGCATGTTCTAGACTGTTTCAACTAAAGATGATAGAATAAAAATATAATTAAGGTTGAAATTCTATTTTCATGAAGATGGTGACGTTGATATAGATAATTTTAGATTATTGGGTTTAATTTAAGCATTCCTTAATGGGGCACAGTCATCTTGAAAACTTTTCTGTTTCATAATAATTTAAAAGTAAATTATGTGCTATAGCCTATTCCTGAAGACCTGTACCAATTTTTGAAGACTTACAAAAATGTTTTTCTATTTTCAATTTTTTCCCTCTCAATGGAAAAAACAGCATAGAGAGGAGATGGGCTATAAACAGGGAAAAAGTGAATGCAAAATGCTATCCAATGTAAATTTAGGGTGGAAAGTGGAAACATGTTTTCTCTTCTTTAGTTATAGTAATCCTAGGTATTAACTTGTCCCAGTGCTAAGTTTAAAAGTCCAGTGCTATTTTAAGATGTTACCCAGTTACTGGGTATCTTTGAACCTTGTAGAAATTTTGTGTTTGCTACTTGTAGCTTCAGGTTAGTGGATTGAATCAAAATTTAGTGGGGGGTTTGTGTCCCAAATTGTGGTATCCCGATCACTGGAGGTTTGATAAACACCTGTGAGGGATGGCCTGGGTATACTTGATCCTTTCTTAGTGCAGGGGACTAGACTGGGTGATCTCTTGTGGTCCCTTTCTTCCCTGCATTTCTGTGGTTCCCAGAAATTCATATTTCCCATTTAGCAATGTTTTGATACCAAGATTCGTGGGAAAAGGTATAATCTCAGTTAAATGGAAAGGTAATGCATTTTATTAATCAAGAAAAAACATTGGGTGTGTTAGAAAGATTATCAAATCCTTTAGCACAGTGCAGATTTTTTTAAGGGTAACCACAATAGTAAGTGGTTCTTCCAACAGTCACTGTATAAGATGAGGAAGGGAGACAGGTAGTATTTTAGCCTCACATAATTAGTTTACATAAATTTACAGTAGTACTATTCTCTGCTTCCATATCTAGCATATTTGAAGCTGTGACCAAGAATACCAAGTTTCAAAGATTTAAAGTGAGAGGTGTACTTAAGGTGCATGGAATAGGGTTCCAGAGATGTTCAATGTTGTCTCGCCAAGCAGTCTGATTATGGAATAAACAATATCTTTAGAATCATTTGAAAGTCAGTGGAACTTTGAAGTCCTGGAGAATGAAGCTTTTTCCATTTTTCTAAAAAAACAACCCCTCTACAACACTCTTGGAAATCCATTTTTATATATATATATATATATAAAAAGAAGCTATGTTAATAAACTAGACTAGTGAAATGGTCAAGAAATGCCAGCAGCAAAGTTGCCCGCACAGAACCCTTATTCTTCCTCTTCGGGGGATATGTATTTCAGTACAGTCTTTAATTACATGGTCAGATACAGTTTTGTAAATACAATATAATATCTAGCACACGTTTCGCATCATCTAAGATACACATGAAGGATCTTATACTATATGCTACTCTCTATGCCAAAGGGTCAATAATTCACTTTATGAAAAGAACACAGTAAAAGCTATTTCAGATCGAGTCAAATTCTGCATTCATTTCATCCACTGACCTTCAGTGAGTTGTAGGCTCCTAAATCATTTTTGAAAATGAGACTTAGGATCCTAGGACACCTTGTCTTTAGCTTTTTTCCTAGTGAACACATGTTCTTTACGCAAGTCAATCTCATTTTAGTTAACTAAAGTTAGCAAAGTCCTGATGAAGACAACAAAGTTTGTACTTTTCACACGAGTAAAATCCTAGGGTCCAGGTCCAGGTAAACCCTTGGCTCCCCTTTAGCGTTTATCTCAACTTGCTAACTCGTGTGAAAATTACAAACTGCCTTATCTCACTAGGATTTTACTCATGCTAGTTAACTCAGGTTAGCTAACGTGAGTAAAGAACATATTTTTTCCTAATGAAGAGAGAGCCTTTGGCATTTTTTAAACTTTAGCCTAAGTCAGCAATACTGAACAATATGAACATAGTGTAGGCACGTGAAGAATTAAAAAAATGTTTTAACTTGCTACAGAAATAGTATATGGTCGTAATAAATTAAGACTGTTGTAAAGAAGAAAAAGGTAATACTGTATATTGCAACTTTAACACTGGTATTTCCTGGCCTCTTTGTGCTTAATGGTGCAGTCTTAATGTTTCATTAATTATTTCATTTTCTGTGGAATAAATATGTACAATAAGTGTAAAATAATTATAAGATGCCTGATTCCGATTTACAGACTCAAACTTCAAACATAGTAGAAGAACCATAGTTTCCTCAGTAACATCTTAAATTTACAACGGAGACTACCCGGAACTTGCAAAATAGCCTTCCAGACTGCTGTTCCTTTTTTCCATTTTGACTGACTTTCTGTGGGTATCTGTAAGATTCAGAATGATAGTTATTCTAGTTAGCACACTAAATGTGTAATTGTATACCTATCAAGGAAAAGTATAACTAATGATATGTATGCAATGACACAAATGACAGCATTCATTTTAATCAAAGCAAAACTCCACCTATTGTACTGTATGTGATGGTATAACTCTTATTCCACACTAGTGTTCTGTTTTGATACCACATGACCCCTCTGGAAAGCAGTAGCAGATGTCCAGGGCCTTTCAGATTGGCTTCCCAGTTGAGAAGGAATCAGTGACATGGAGATGGAGTATATTCTAATGTAACTTATTTTATTTATGCACACCTGTCCTGGAGTAGAGGAGGTTGAACAACATTCAGGCTGTCCCTTCTCTCAGGAATCTGAGCCTAATACTGGTGTTCTTCTCTCTTTGGAACTTATAACAATTGAGATACATGTTTTGACATTTGGGGAAGCTGACCCAATCTTAAGTGTTGCAGTGGTACAGCATATTTCTCTGAATCAGGAGCACAACTCCCACAAAGGCTCTTAACCGTTCTCTTGCTCCTCATTTAAATGTACATCATTGTGCTGGAACAATTGGTAGCTTCCCCCTCCCCCTCTCCCCCTTTCTTTGAGCTTTCTTCTGCCAGCATTTACTAGAATCACTGGCTTACGTTTTGCCACTGTGGTTCCCATTTTTTTACTATTTTTTTTGTTTGTCCAAAACATTCAGCAAGTGAACAGGAATCTGTTCTGCATTTAGAGCCTGTGTCTCAAAGCAACAATTTATCTAACCAATCAGAATGTAATTAATTGAACTAGAATCCTTTTTATCATGCATATTAGATACAGATTTCTGTCTAAGGGGCTTGTGAGCAGTCAGCTTCCACCTTTTTCACTAATAGCTGCCTTCTCTGCTGGGCTGCTGTATGGAAGAATTCTAGCTATGTAGCAAATTCCACTCGCTCATGAAGTGCCTTTGGTCTCATTTTGCTGACTTTGATTTGCAAGTTTGTCCATCTGAGGATCAAGAAATTGGTGTATTGCCAGTGTATCCTGGATGTCTTCACAGGTATCTGGATATGCCAGATAAAATAGTCTCCTCGGGTCCTCTGCTAGTTCAGTTGTGGTCTCTACTTTTGCCCTTTTTCTGGCCCTTAGCTGAACCCTTGCTAGCTCTGTTTGATTGCTGTCTCCAAACTGTATATCAGGAGCTTCTACCAAGTCTGGATTGCTGTTTTTTCTGGGGATAAGTTATGCAACCCTATCAGAACTGGTTCACTCAAGTTGGCTGCTAGAAAAACCCTATCTGTCCACCTTCGTAACCATTCATTTGTGGTATGATGTTAAACTGGATGAAATGAGCCTTCCAGGAAGTTTCCCCCTCAAACCGGGACAGTTTGATCACTCCCATCTGTGTTTCTGGAGAATGGAGTGGGTGAAAAGTGCTGTAAATATCCTGTCTCACCCAAGTTATCTGGCCCCATTCAACCAGCTGAATCCTTTGACATTACCTCTACAGGTGATTTTTTCCAGCTCAAGTCCTTGCTGCAGCTCCTCCCTGTTAGCAAGTTCCAAATTGACCAAAGCTTTGAGTCTCCCTTGTTTCCTGGAAAACCTCTTGGTTCATGCTAGTCAGGTTGCTGATCCTCTTTTCCAATCTGTTTTGCCCCAGCCCAGACTGGACATTTTGAAGGTGGGCTTCAGAATCAGTGCAAACACTTTTTATAGCTTCTGATCCAACTATTTTTTTCTATTTCTTCTGATACCAGTGTCCCACTATCTGTGGCCTTGCAGGCTGGCTTCCCAGTGGAGAAGTAGTCAGTAACACAGAGTCTGGGTATATTCTAAGTGTAACTTGTTTTATTTACACCAGTCCTGCAATAGAGGTGATCAAACAGCATGCAGGCAATCTCTTCTTTAGTAATCTGAGCCCAGTTCCTAAGAGCTACTCCGCCTTGAGAATTGACTCTCATGAGAGACCAAGGCAGAGAGCAAACTTTCTTCTGTTGCTCATACAACACACTCTCCAAGAACCACTGCCTCTACACCAGGGGTCGGCAACCTACGGCACGTGTGCCAAACACAGCACGCAAGCCGATTTTGGGTGGCATGCTGCTGCCTGCCGTGGTCCTGGCCTCCAGCCCCACTTAGCCCCCCACCGCTCTCCCCTGCGGGGGTAGGAGGCAGAAGCTTGGTCCTGCGTCAGCCAAGCTCCCCCCTCCCCCACTTCTTCCCCCAACGTGGTGCTTTCCTGCCCCTCCCCCTCCCTCTCCCTGCTGCCGATCAGCTGATCGCCCTTGCTAGGGGGAGGGGCAGGAGTGGCAGCGTGCTCGCTGCTCCATTCCGTAGAGGAGGTAGAGAAGAGGTAGGGACGGGACCTTGGGGAAGGGGGTGGAACAGGGCATATCGCTTCCAGCCCCTTGCCATGAGCCGCTCAGGGCAGAGGGCTGAGAGCACCCCCACGAGCCGAGACCCCAGCCCTGACCCCTGAACCCCCCCACACTCCCAGCCTTCTGCCCTGCACCTCCACACACACCCAGCCCTCTGCCCCGACCTCCCCCCCACACCCAGCCTTCTGCCCTGCACCTCCACACCCTCCCAGCCCTCTGCCCTGACCCCTGAACTCCCCCCCCACCCAGCCATCTGCCCTGCACCCCCACCCCTCTGCCCTGACCCCTGAACCCCTACACACACTCAGCCTTCTGCCCTGCACCTCCACACACCCCCTCTGCCCTGACCCCTGAAACCCCCCACACCCA
>QXTE01000002.1:18295342-18324676 GCA_003942145.1 Platysternon megacephalum | reverse complement strand
TTTTCCCCCCCCCCCCCCCCCCACTACAGCTCCCCCCACATTGTTCCTGTGTTAAAGTTCTTCCTTCTGTTTTAGTTTGGTTGACTTGGCAGCTCTTTCACTTCTGTTCCATGATTATTTCCTGTTCAGCAGTTTAGCTCATGCAGTTTGAATGTGCTTCTTAAGGAATGTTGAAGCCAAGTTGAAGGCCATTATCAACTGATAATTACAAACAGAGCTGAAGAGGTAAATGCAGACTTCAAGCTTGCTAAATCCACACAACTTTGTGCATCTGTTTTGCTGTGTGACAAACTAAATGAACTATGAAGCTGTGCATGTGAGTGTTTTTCCTAGTTATTCAATCATTTGCACGAAGAAATGACATGCTGTCTTTAACGTTATTGTCACAAATTTTACTCAAACATGCTGCAGTTCTTTTTGATTTTGAAATGGGAAAAATTTGGATTCTTCTCAGCATACTGAGAAAAAGGGCATCTTTTGTTTTTTGCCTGGAAACATTTGAATATGCTAAATATGTGACGGTTAGATATCTGTGACCTTTTGGTGGATACAGTATTCCAGAAATCTAGCTGTTGAAGCTTTTGTGAAGAGTGGGTAAATTATACAACTATTTTGTTACAATTTAAATATTTGACTTGAAAAATCTTAACTTCATATGAATGATCCATAATCGTTATTTAATGTGTTCCTAATAGCCGTTTGCCCTGTCTAAGGAAATGTGTTTCCTTGGACAATGATAAGCTACAATTAATATTAAACAAAATGGTGCATGGACTAAATTTAAGACTGTTATGAAAGAAAAAATCAAATAGGATATCAAGTGCATAAAATAAAGCCAGATGTGTATTGAAAATGGGTAAAGAATCATACTTTGTATTGCAGCAATTAAGAAAACATTTTATGTTCAGCCTTCCAAGAATGGTAACATATGAATGTCTGAAATTTTTAATGGTTATAAAGTATGTTTAGAAGAAACTAAAGATTGAAAACCTGAGAGTTGAATTGTAAACAACCTCTGAAGAGCAGAAAAGAAACCTACATTGTTGAAGTAAGTCAGAGGTGCAGAAAACAAACTTGAAATTTCCCTTTGAACCAGAGGAGAATATGAAGTGGCACTCTGGCCTTAAATCCATCAGCTATTTTCCTCTGGAATCTGGAGTTCAAATGTGGCTTTTCTTAAATGAAATGTCTTTGCTTGCCTCAATCTGCTCCATGGTAGATGTCTGTCCTCAAAACAAAAACACGTGTGTATGCACTTAGGGCTTTAAATCTGATATGAGATTGCAGGCATTCCACGTTTGGTCTCCCACCTATTAGAAGCCCCAGGATGACTGGCTATATTTGTATTCTGGGACAGTGGTATTTTTCCAACAAGAGCACTGGAAAAACCCTACTGGACTACTAAGTGTTTTGCCACTCTCTTGGTCTTCTGCCAGGAAGTCTTAGAGCAGTGAGTGAGGACAAACTATTACATTAGTTGGGGGTTGTTTGAAGGTAAGAGCAACTTGCTTAGAGTGCTACTTAAGGGTTGCTGTCTTGAGGAAACACTGGTGAGATAAGACTCAAAGTCACTGAGCTCTAGAATGGACTCTGTGAAAGCAGATGAGTACTGCTGCCGTTTGTCTCACCCATATTTTAAAAAATCAGTATGTCTAAGGGCTTATCCTTTTTGTTTAAAAAAACAACAAAAAATGTTTTTTTGTTTTACCCCTGAGGGTAACTACTGTGTGTGAAAACAACGAGGAGTCCGGTGGCACCTTAAAAGACTAACGGACTCCTCTTTGTTTTTGTGGATACAGACTAACACAGCTACCCCTCTGATACTGTGTGTGCGCTATCTTGAGGTAAAAGCACAGTGGAAGCAAGGCACTTAGGTGTTACCACAAAGTGAGCTCATAGAGGTCAATCCCAGGCAGGAGGATAGGGTTGAACTTGGTGAGCTGATCTCTCAGTAAAACCAGAATGCCTTGTCTTCACTGTGTTTTTACCTCAGGATAGCCCACATATGCATGTTAGTTTACCTGAGGATACCAAAACCTTTTTTCTAAATGTTGTTATACTACCACAGTGCCATCTCTCTTACGTTAAAGAAAAGTGTTAATCATCTGGGAGGAGAATGCACTATGCTGAAGTTAGCCTGCCCCATACCTGCCACTGGACTATTCAGATTGTGATGAAAGATTCCCTCTGACTAAGGCCCCCTGTGTCCTATGCAATTATGCAAATTGGTGCATAGTGTATCTTTTTTTTTTTTTTCCTAAAAAGGCTGCAGTTTCCTGTTTGTGCTGCATAACTCCACCATTTTGCCATTGCTGCTTCTGTGACATTTTGCCTACTTCTGCAAAGCTCCTAAAGTCAGATTGGTGATGAGGTGCTGTACATCCGGGTGGGCAAGCATTGTCCTAGAATATTTTCAAGAAGCACAGGAAGACATGGTTGCCTCCCGAGGTTCACAGGAGATTGGGGTGGGGCTGTTGGTAACCTGCATAGTGAGTGTTGGAGGAGGGGAAGCAGTGGACCAAGGGGGCTAATGAAGGCAAAGAGGGATGCTTGGAAAATAAGTTACAAAGACCACATTAAAAGCTCATGAGTTGTAACTTAAAAATTTGTTTTGTGCATACAACCAAGTTTTAATAGTATCGCTGATGGTTATTAAGCCAATCTAAATTTTAATGCCCCCCCAAGTCCCTCTTACCCTTACTGGGTATGACTACACAGCAAAGAAAAACCCGTGGTTGGCCTGTGCCAGCTGACTTAGACTTTGGGGCTGTTTCATTGCTGTGTAGACTTCCGGGCTTAAGCTGGGAACCCGGGCCCTGGGACTCTCCGAGGTGGGAGGGTCCCAGAGGCCGAGCTTCAGCCCGAGCCCGCAAGTCTATAAAGAAATGAAACCGCACCACAGCCCAAGCCCTGCGAGCCCAAGTCAGTTGCTGTGTAGACATACCCACTGACACCTGGATTCCCAGTTAAAATTTCTCCTTGCCTTCCATGTACATCCCTGTGCACATAAACCCCTTTCTATGGACTTCTGTTGGATGGATACCTTCTCCAGAAAGCAGAACTGGTACATCAGCTCCCTTTCACAGGTCTCTCTCTTTCTCCCTTCTTTGGTCTACTGCTGCTTTAAAATAATAAATCCAAGGTTCCTACCAATACATTTAGATTTGAAGTGCTACATAAGACATGGGGTTTTGATTCAAGGTCTTGTCTAGAATAGGGAAGAAGTCGTCTTTCTTTATTTTCCTCCAATTCAGTTGTTACAGTAGAAGCTCAGAATTATGAACACCTCAGGTATGGAGGTTGTTTGTAACTCTGAACAAAATGTTATGGTTGTTCTTTAAAAAGCTTACAACTGAACATTGGCTTCATGCAGCTTTACAACTACTATGAAGAAGAAAAATGCTGCTTTTAACCATCCTAATTTAAATGAACAAGCACAGAAACAGTTTTTGTCACTTTTTTTTTAAACTTTCACTTTATTTTTTAGTAGTTTAGGTTTAACACGGTACTGTACTGTATTTGCGTTGTTGTTTTGTTTGGTTGGATTTTTGTTGTTGTTTTTGTCTCTACTGCTGCCTGATTGCATATTTCCGGTTCTGAATGAGGTGTGTGGTTGACTGGTCAGTTCGTAACTCTGAGGTTCTACTGTAGTTCTAGTTTAGCTAACTAGTAAAAACTCCACTTAATATCAGTGAAGACACAGTTTAATACATTCAGCTTGATTTATAGCAAGGTAAGTTATCACTTTGGCAAGACCCCAGGCTATAACTCAATCTGTTTAAATTGAGCTAAAGGGCTATCTACATTGAAAATCCCACTGAATAACAATTGAGCAAAGTTAGCTCAATCAAGAGAACTTGATTGAAAAAGCACCTGTTTTCCTTGTCTAGCCAAGGCCTAAGAGAGCAAATTGACATCCTACGAAAGAAGCCTGTGTTTGTCTCCTGTGAAATAGTCCAGATACTACTGAACATTTGGTAGAGGTATGAGACAATAGGAGATGTGAAGGGTAAAATTTGGCTCCATAGGAATCTCCTAAAGATCATGATAATGGCTGCCACAGCTTGGAGTTAGAATATTCTCAAGTCTGGCAAATAGGTCTTCGGAAAGGTTGCCCCCATCTGAATCTTGGAGACTGAAATACATAAGAGCCATATTGGGTCAACCTGATGGTCCATCTAGCCCAGGATCCTGTCTCTGAGAGTGGCCAGTGTCGGATGCTTCAGAGGGAATGAACAGAACAGGGCAATTTCAAGTCTTAGGGACACTTGGAGAATGGGGTCATGTCTTGGCTAATAGCCATTGATGGACCTATCTGCTGTGAATTTACCTAGTTCTTTTTTTAACCTAGTTATTGTTTTGGCCTTCACAACATCCTCTGGCAGTGAGTTCCCCAGGTTGACTGTGTTGTGTAAAGAAATACTTCCTTTTGTTTGTTTTAAACCTGCTGTCTATTAGTTTCATCTGGTGACCCCTTATTCTTGTATTATGTGAAGGGGTAAATAACACTTCCCGATTTCCTTTCTCCATACCATTCATGATTTTTAAAATCATAGACCTCTCATTCCCTACCCTTTAGTCTCTCTTCTAAGCTGAACAGCCCTTTTTTTCCTCTCTCTCCTCACATGGAAACTGTTTCATAACTCTGATACTTTTTGTTACCATTCTCTGCATCTTTTCCAATTCTAATATAGTTTTTTTTTTTAGATGAGACAACCAGAACTGCACACAGTATTCGAGGTGTGGTTACAATGGGTTTATATAGTGGTATTATGATATTTTCTGCTATCTATCCCTTTCCTAATGGCTCCTAGCATTGTTAGCTTTTTTTTACTGCCACTGCACAGTGAATAGATATTTCCATGATGACTCCGAAATCTTTCTTTAGTGGTAACAGCTAATTTAGATCCCATCATTTTGTATGTAGAGTTGGGTTTATTTTTTCCAGTGTGCATTACTTTGCACTTACCAACATTGAATTTTATCTGCCATTTTGTCACTGGGTCACCCACTTGCAACTCTTCGCAGTCAGCTATCTTGAGTAATTTTGTATCTGCAAATTTTGCCACCTCATTATTCACCTCTTTTTTTCCAGATCACTTATGAATATGTTGAACAGCACTGGTCCCACTACAGATTCTTTGGGGACCCTGTTATTTATCTCTTTCCATTGTGAAAATTGAACATTTATTTCTAGTGGTTTTTTTCTTTTTCTTTTTAACTCTCATTGCAACCAGTTTGCCTGGTAATTAAGTTAGGCTATCTGGCCTATAATTGCCAGGATCACCTCTGCAGTCTTTTTATTTAAAAAAAAATAATTTTTTTTTAGATTAGGGTTACATTAGCTACCCTCCAATCATCTGGTACAGAGGCTGATCTAAGCTGTAAGTTACGTACCACAGTTAGTAGTTTTGCAGTTTCATATCTGAATTCCTTCAGAACTCTTCAATGAATACCATCTGATGCTGGTGACTTATGGCTGTTAATCAGTTTGTTCCAAAACCACCTCTATTGACACCTCTGTCTGGGACAGTTTCTCTGATTTGTCACTTAAAAAGAATGGCTCGGGTGTGGGGATATTCCTCTGCATTGAAGGCTGATGCAAAGAATTCTTTTAGCTTCTCTGCAATGGCCTTGTCTTCCTTGAATGCTCTTTTAGTACATTGATTGTCCAGTAGCCCCACTCGCTCCTTGGCAGGCTTCCTGCTTCTGATATATTTAAAACTAAAAATTGCTGTTAATTTTTGTGCCCTTAGCTCTTCAAATTATTTTTAGCTTGCCTTATTATACTTTTATATGGGAGCAGAAAGCTTAATTTCACTGGGAGAAACAACACTGTGGCTCATAATGTCCTTTAGGTAAATCTTTTTCCTTGCCAGATGGCTGTCACTCATAGCCACATAGCTGCCTGGAAAGAGACTAAATTGGACTCTTTCCATAGCCTAATGTTCAAGAGGTACCACATTTTTTAGATAATCAAAAGATAGTTCCATTATTGCCTAACATTTCCTTGCTTACCAAGGAATTCTTTAATGTGCCCTGTATTCTGTCACATTCTGTTTTGGAGAAAGGACCATTTCCCTTATTCTGTACTTCAAATGAGCCTTGCATCCAGTCAGTGACATATATGGTCACTGTACACCTGCCAATCTCAATAGAAAATTTAAGACAGTTGATCAACTCTCTTGCTTTTCTGCTTTTTTTAGTAATGTTGTTCAGCTTCTCAGGACTAGACAAGTATATGATACGAATCTCACTGAAATGCAGATTTCCAGTCTTGCACAGGACAGCTGTAGTCATATTTTTCCAAAAGTAAATGTTAGGTGTAAAATATATTGACAGCATTTACTTTGAAATAAATCTCTTTAGGATTCTGAGAAGAGACTTTTCTTTTGAGTGATGTGTCAGAGTGTTTAGCTCTGCTTATTTCCTTTGAACCAACAATCTTTTCATGTAGTTTTCAGACTTCAGGACACTTTTGGAATCATCTGATAGTCTTTTTGCCTGCAAATATGACTATAACCAGAGTGCACAGAAACCTACAGTGCAATTTGGCAGGGACAGAATGAATGCAACAAGAAATCTAACAAAAAAACAAGCCGACCCAATAAACTCCTTCAAGAAGTCAGACTGTTTTGTTTAGAGAAGTTAATCCTTCTTCTAAACATACCATCATAAATCATCTCCCAGTGCCTGATAGGTTTTCATTGCCAAGTTTGTTGTTCTGCTAGAACTTCCTATTTAAAATCAAAATGGAAAAGGTTTTAAAACAGCAGTTCACTAAAATGTAAATTATTAAATCTCCTGGTAGTTAAAATGGCTTCTAAACCATACAAATTAAGCTCAAAGATCCGGTTTGACATTTTGCAACACACTATGAAGTATTTTGACAGCTAAACTTCCCAAATGATTTCAGCTTACCCCCTCCTTTTTAAATAGCCTTTCTTTTAAATGTTAGTCTTCAAAGATCTAACATGGGATTTTTGAAGGATCTAAAGGGAATTAAGCACCCAACTTCATTAGGTTCCTTTGAAAATCCCAGCTCTACACAGGTAGGAAAGACAACTGTAACTTTTTCACAAATATAAGTAGCATTCAAGGACTTCTGGGTAGGTCTCTGTTTTTACTTTTATTTAACAGTTTTCATTTTCAGATAATACTTTTTTTCTGTCCCTTGGATATCACCACTATAAATGAAGGGTATGTCCCTGTGTGTGTCAGTAAGATAGAGGGCAGCCAATCTGAATAGAGGATATTTGAATCTGACACTCCCTCTTCCACAGGCTCTCACTGCAGGGTTCAGTCTGTTCTTGCCTTGCTCCTAGAAGCAGCTGATGCCCCAAGTAGGCCTTCCATACATACTAAACTGCAGCTTGGCCCGTGCAGTTGTAGAGGGTGAGGGGAGCCAAATCTTCAAACGCTATGAGAGCAGGAGCACTGAATTTTCAGAAATCTACTTCTAGCCTTCCTGACAGCAATTCTATTCATAGTAATTAGCAGACAGCTCTGAGATCCACCACAGTAAGTCACCATTGGAAACAGTGTGCTTGTCTCACTGAAGGCACCACCCTTTCCTGAAACCCCACAGGGACCCTGACACCAGTGACTAAGATGGCAACATTTAACTTGTTGAGGCATAGGAGTCCTCAGATATACCTCTTATGAAAGAGTCTGTTCTTCTCTTAGCACTTAGCCATGTTGTAACCTGTAGGTGTATGTGGCCTTCCTGCCCTGAGATGCCTACAACAAATTCCATAAGAGAAGCTAACACTTCCTCTTTAAAGAACATTACCATCTTCCAAAGTGTTCCTGGGAAAAGTTCTCTTGGTTCATATTTCCATCTAGAAGTTGGTTTAAAATAGGCTGTGCCATTTCAGATGCTGACATCAACCTACCAAAAACCTCTGGAAAACCATAATCTGGAACCAGATATCCATGAGCTCTGGCCATTCAGTCCTAAAGTAAATGCTTCAATGAGCGTATCCCTTTATGATCCCAGGGGGCAGTCAGCATCAAGGAGCTGCTATCTGGTGCTATCAAGGCTGCTATCTGGTGGCTAATGAAGATCTATCTTTTGGGTTCACCAAGACAGTCTGCAGAAGCCTATCTAAATGCATGTTGGCTATTAGCAGTTTCACTTATTTTAATATTGTCACAGCACTGAGGGGCCCTTTAGGGCTTAATGCATTCAAATTGGGTGAGTGGGGGTGGAATAACTTCTATACCAGTATACAGGAAGAGCTGGCACATGAGATTGATTGTCTGGTATATACCAGTGCTAGAAGTCTAAATAATAAGATGGGTGAATTTAGAGTGCCTTGTATTAAATGAGGATATTGATATAATAGGCATAACAGAAACTTGGTGGAATGAGGATAATCAATGGGACACAATAATACCAGGGTACAAAATATATCAGAAGGACAGAACAGGTTGTGCTGGTGGGGGAGGGACACTATATGTGAGAGAGTAGAATCAAATGAAGTAAAAATCCTTAAATGAACCAAACTGTACCATAGAATCTCTATGGATAGTAATTCCATGCTCTAATAAGCATATAGCAGTAGGGATATATTACTGACTACCTGACCAAGATGGTGATAGTGACTGTGAAATTCGAGAGGCTATTAAAATAAAAAACTTAATAATAATAATAATAGGGATTTCAACTATCCCCATATTGACTGGATACATGTCACCTCAGGACAGGATGCAGAGATAAAGTTTCTTGATACCTTAAATGATTGCTTCTTGGAGCAGCTAGTCCTGGAACCCACAAGAGGAGAGAATTCTTGATTTAGTCCTAAGTGGAGCACAGGATGTGGTCCAAGAGGTGAATATAGCTGTAACTCTTGGTAATAGAGACCATAATATAAATATCCCTGTGGCAGGGAAAACACCACAGCAGCCCAACACTGTAGCATTTAATTCCAGAAAGGGGAGCTACACACAAATGAGGAGGTTAGTGAAACAGAAATTAAAAGTACAGCGCCAAAAGTGAAATCCCTGCCAGCTGCATGGAAACTTTTAAAAGACACCATAATAGAGGCTCAAATTAAATGTATACCCCAAATTAAAAAACATAGTAAGAGAACCAAAAAAGTGGCACCGTGGCGAAACAACGAAGTAAAAGAAGCAGCGAGAGGCAAAAAGGCATCCTTTAAAAAGTGGAAGTTAAATCCTAGTGAGGAAAATAGAAAGGAGCATAAACTCTGGCAAATGAAGTGTAGAAATATAATTAGGAAGGTCAAAGAGTTTGCAGAACAGCTAGCCAAAGACTAAAAAAAAATAGCAAATTTTTTTTTAAGTACATCAGAAGCAGGAAGCCTGCTAAACAACCAGTGGGGCCACTGGATGATCGAGGTGCTAAAGGGTCAGCAACGTGTCCGTGGTAAAAATTTTGAGGTCTGTAGTAATTTTTCAAAAAATGGAATGACATAAGCCCCTCAAATATCTGTCACTAAGTATGGTAATTTTGTCAAGTGTCCATCGCGCAACATGGTGGTGTCACCGATAAAGCCATTGTGGAGAAACTAAATGAATTCTTTCCATCGGTCTTCATGGCTGAGGATGTGAGGGAGATTCCCAAACCCGAGCCATTCTATTTAGGTGACAAATCTGAGGAACTGTCCCAGATTGAGGAGTCATTAGCGGACAAATTGATAAACAGTAATAAGTCACCAGGACCAGATGGTATTCACCCAAGAGTTCTGAAGGAATTCAAATGTGAAATTGCAGAACTATTAAATGTAGTCTGTAACATTTAAATCCGCTTCTGTACCAAATGACTGGAGGATAGCTAATGTGACGCCAGTTTTTTAAAAAAAGCTCCAGAGGTGATCCTGGCAATTAGAGGCCGGTAAGCCTGACTTCAGTACTGGGAAAACTGGTTGAAACTATAGTCAAGAACAAAATTGTCAGACACATAGATGAACATAATTTTTTGGGGAAGAATCAACATGGTTTTTGTAAAGGGAAATCATGCCTCACCAATCTGCTAGAATTTTTTGAGGTCAACAAGCATGTGGACAAGGGGGATCCAGTGGATATAGTGTACTTAGATTTTCAGAAAGCCTTTGACAAGATCCCTCACCAAAGGCTCTTATGCAAAGTAAGCGGTCGTGAGATAAGAGGGAAGGTCCTCTCATGGATTGGTAACTGGTTAAAAGCTAGGAAACAAAGGGTAGGAATAAATGGTCAGTTTTCAGAATGGAGAGAGGTAAATAGTGGTATCCCTTGGGGGGTCTGTGCTGGGACCAGTCCTATTCAATATATTCATAAATGACCTGAAAAAAGGAGTAAACAGTGAGGTGGCAAAATTTGCAGATGATACAAAACTACTCAAGATAGTTAAGTCCCAGGCAGACTGCGAAGAGCTACAAAAGGATCTCTCAAAACTGGGTGACTGGTCAACAAAATGGCAGATGAAATACCATGTTGATAAATGCAAAGTAATGAACATTGGAAAACATAATCCCAAATGTATATACAAAATGATGGGGTCTAAATTAGCTGTAAGAAAGAGATCTTGGAGTCATTGTGGATAGTTCTCTGAAAACATCCACTCAATGTGCAGCGGCAGTCCAAAAAGCAAACAGAATGTTGGGAATCATTAAGAAAAGGATAGATAATAAGGCAGAAAATATCATATTGCCTCTATATAAATCCATGGTATGCCCACATCTTGAATACTGTGTGCAGATGTGGTCACCCCAACTCAAAAAAAGATGTATTGGAATTGGAAAAGGTTCAGAAAAGGGCAACAAAAATGATTAGGGTATGGAACGGCTTCAGTATGAGGAGAGATTAATAAGACCGGGACTTTGCAGCTTGGAAAAGATGCGACTAAGGGGGAATATGATTGAGGTCTATAAAATCATGACAGGTGTGGAGGAAGTAAATAAGGAAGTGTTATTTACTCCTTCTCATAACACAAGAACTAGGGGCCACCAAATGAAATTAATAGGCAGCAGGTTTAAAACAAACAAAAGGAAGTATTTCTTTACGACACACAGTCAACCAGTGGAACTCTTTGCCAGAGGATGTTGTGAAGGCCAAGACTATAACAGGATTAAAAAAAAAACTAGATAAATTCATGGAGGATAGGTCCATCAATGGCTATTAGCCAGGATGGGCAGGGATGGTGTCCCTAGCCTCTGTTTGCCAGAAGCCGGGAATGAGTGACAAGGAATGGATCACTTGATGATTACCTGTTCATTCCTTCTGGGGCACCTGGCATTGGCCACTGTCAGAAGACAGGATACTGGGCTAGATGGACCTTTGATCTGACCCAGTATGACCGTTCTTATGTATATTTATTAAAAATCCATGCTATCTATTTGGGGGTGACACCATATGACTAGTGAATAGTTACTGTCATACCTATATTTAAGAAAAGGGGAAAAGAGCAATCCTGGCAATTAGATCTGTTAGTCTGACCTCAATAGTGTGCAAGGCTTTAGAACAAATTGTGTAAAATAATTAAATTAATGAAGGCAAACGGAAAAGGGGGTGTAATGCAACAGTGGGTTTACCAAAGGTTGATCATGCCAGACTAACCTGATTTCCTTCTTTAAGGAGAACTGTTTTTTCCAGATAAGGGAAATTCAGTTGATCCAATATACTTGAACTTCAGTAAAGCATTTTACATGGAACTGCATGGGAAATTTAGTTAAATTTTAGGTGATGGGGATTAGCACAAGATTTATGAGGTGTGTAAGGACCTGGCTAAAGGGAGATGGCAATAGGTTATGCTGATAGGTGAATGGTCAGACGGTGGTTGCCAGTGGAATTCCTCAAGGACTGGTCTTGGGGCCAATCTTATTTATTTTTTTATAAATTAGCATGGCACAAAAAGTTGGAATGTGCTAATGAAATTTGCTGATGATACAAAGTTGGGAGACATCATTAAGGTCATCCAAGTTTTCCTGAATAATATTCCACTCACCCTCTGTATTGAGTAACAAAAATGGGATGAAATTCAGTAGTCAAAATGAAAGGTCATGCACTTAGGGTCTGATGATAAGAATTTCTAATATAAGCTGGGAGCTCATCATTTGAAAGCAACTGAGGAGGAGAGTGTCCTGGCTGTGTTGGTCGATCACAGGATGACTGTGAATCACCAGGGTGATGTGGCTGGAAAAAAGGCAAATGTGATATGTCAGATGATGCATTTCCAGTAGAGAGAGAGAGAGAAGTATTAATGCCATTGTATAAGGCATTGGTAAGACTTCATTTGGAATATTGTGTACAATTCTGGTCACCCATGTTCAAGAAAGATTAATTGAAACTGGAACAGATGCAGAGAAGAGCTACTAGGATGACCAGGGAAATGGAGAAGAAACTGGAAGAGATTTGCTTGTTTAGCCTGGCAAAACAAAGGCTGAGAAGGGGATATGATTGCTCTTTATAAATACATGGGGGGGGGGGGGGGGGGGGGGGGGCGGGGGGAGCCCATGGCAGGAAGGTAAACACTGGAGAGGTGAAGAGCTGTTTAAGCTAAAGAATAGTGCTGGCACAAGAACAAATGGGTATAACCTACACCTCTACCTCGATATAATGCTGTCCTCGGGGGCCAAAAAAATCTTACCGCGTTATAGGTGAAACCGTGGTATATCGAACTTGCTTTGATCCGCCGGAGTGCACAGCCCCGCCTCCCCGGAGCACTGCTTTATCGCGTTATATCCAAATTCGTGTTATATCAGGTCACGTTATATCGGGGTAGAGGTGTAGCTATGAACAAATTCAGGGTGGAAATTAGAAGAAAGTTTCTAACCATCAGAGGAGTGAAGTTCTGGAACAGCCTCCCAATAGAAGTTGTGGGGACAAATTAGGTTTGAGAGAGCTGGACAAATTTGAGTGCAATGATAAGGCTGCTTATAATGATGGGGTGCAGAGGTCCCTTGTGGTTTATATCTTATGTTCCTAAAATCACATGCTTCAGCTGATAACCTATAGGGGTCAGGAAGGGATTTCCCTCCCTTCTCCCCTCCCACCCCACCCCTCAAATGTATTTTTTTTAATCTCCTTCCCCTGAAGAATCAGGGATGGCCCCAGTTGGGGATAAGCACCAGCCCACCCCAATCAGTGTCCCAAAGTGGTACTGACCATTCTCTCTCTGAGGTTGACTGGTTCTTGCCTGTATGCTCAGTGTCTGACTGATTGCCATATGTAGGGTCAGAAAGTAACTTCCCCCAGGTCAGATTGGCAGTGACAATGGGATTTTTTTCACCTTCCTCTGTAATGTAGGGTGCAGGTCACGTGTTGGGATCATCGGGCTATATTTCATTTAATCTATTTCCTGCCATTGCAGGGGCCTTGGGCACTGGTGCACTTGGTCCCTCCTGTTCTCTGCCTGTGGCACATGATAATCTCATCTCCTGTGGGCTGTAATATTTTGGTCTAATTTTGATTGGTGGGTTTAATGTACATGTGTAGGTGACCTGTGATATACAGGTCAGACTGGATGATCTGGTGATCCCTTCAGGGCATAAACTCTGACTCATGGATCAGGACCCCATTGTGATAGATGCTGTACAAATAGAACAAAAAATGCTCCCTACCCCATAGAGTTTACATTCAAAATATAAGACGAGACAACAGTTGGTATAGATGGAAAACAACTAGGAGACAATGAGACATTATTAGTCAGCATTGGTCATAGGACACTAGTGGCCTTAGCACTCTGAAGTTTTTTGTAGGCATCACGGAGAAGGAGAGTTTTAAGGAGGGATTTGAGGAACGATGATGATAATACTTTGTAGTTGCTTATGAGGAGCTCCTCCCAAGTGCAAGGGGCCACAGAGAAAGAATGAAGGTGCTTGTTTGAAAATTTAACAAGTTAAGTGTTTAAAATTTAGAATGTACAGGTCTGTCTCATCTTACGCTGGGGTTGCGTTCCGCGGTTAGCGCGTAAAGCAAAAACCACGTATAGTCGAAATCCCATTGAGTGTAATGGCGGGCGCAATCGCCCGCACTACAGGAACAGTACATAAATTGCTATTTTTCTCTTTTTTTGTTTTGTTTTGTTTTTGCCGACCACGTAAAGCCGAAATCGCGTCTGTTAAATGCGCGTAAGATGAGACAGACCTGTATAGAAATCTGCTCAGCAGAGATACCACTAGATTTGTTTGTTGCCATTTTTGGGAGGTGAGGAGAGTGGGGGAGAATAATAAAACTAAGGTTGAAATTTTCAAAGACGCTGAATTCCTTTAGTTGCCTAACTTCTATGGGCTTTCAGTGGTAGTTGAGAGCCTGACTCCTTTTTAGGTGCTTCTGAAATCTCAACAAGACACTTTTATAACCACCACAACCCTCTAAAATACAAACTGTGTTAATCCAGTGGTTATTACTTCAGGGAAGGCCTGAGAAGAACAGATGGACCTTGAACTATGCCTCAAAAATCAATGGACTTGGGCTTTGTAGCACCAGTGTGGTGAAATGAATTGAAAAGTAAGAGGCCATCCACTGAGCACACTGCTGTCAGCATTCAATATTCAGGCATTTTTCAAATACTACTTGTCTCTCTCCGGAGCCAACATGGGCAGCCTCAAAAAATGGTTACACTGTGGTTGACAGGGCTCCGGGTGAAGTTCTTGGGAGCTGGGGGTCCTTGACTGTAGCTGACTCCCTCCTGCCAGAAAACATGAGATAAGTTTGCTTTCCTATCTTTGGGTCACAATGTGAGGCCCATGTGCCTGCATGTTTCTTCCCACATAACATCAACTACATAATCTGAGAACTTTCCCCAGAATACTCAAGGGGTATAATCAACGAAGTGACAGTGTACTGTCTTTTCAGATGAAAGTATCTCACATGGTGTCTTAATAACAAATTATAAATGAAAATAATGAAACCAGCATGTGTACAACCAAGTAATCTCTTCATGGTGGGGACTTCCTTTAATTTGTCTGTAAAGCACTACGTTTATTTGGGGAGTTATATAAACCTTACTACTCTTGTATATTTGATACCTATCTACTACCATGTTGTATACAACAGAAATGGAGAAAATATTTATATACCATATACTGACTTTCTTTTCACCTTTGTTCATAGTGGTTTATATCTTTTCTGATCTTATTAATATACCCTGATCAGCTTTGTCAACCTTATCTTTGTCAACATATGAGCTCTTTGTGCTTGTACATTTCCTAGCATAATGGGGCCATGATTTTGATTAGGCACTCTGGATGCTACAATATTATACATCTTTAATATATAATAGAACAGAATGCAGTCCACCAGTGAGATTCAGTAACAGAAAATAATTTTTAAACAATTTCTTAATATTTTTTGTTTTAATATGATACAGAAGATTGTCAGAAATAACAATAAGATAAATAGCAAAGCATTCAACTGCATAAGATTGCCTGCAGTTACTCTGCTGTATTAATGTGATTTCCTAGAAGCTTTTCATACACTTAGACCATCTCTCTTAACTTTGAGGACAATGCCATTTCAAGGTATTTTTAAAAGCATCATAGATGTTCTTAAGATAATAGTGGTTACAGATTATTCAACTTGGACATAAAATTTACTATTATGAGTAATCCTGACGCTACTCATGATATTAAGTACTGTGCTTGGTGGTAAGTATTTGCAGGTTTGCACCTGGAGTTGGTTGTTAATGGAAACAAATTAAGATTGGGTTTATGTGCAGAACTAAATGGAAAGTACTTAATAAAAACAGGTTACAGTTTGAGAAGAGTGGCATAATCAGTGTAAACAGTAGTGATCCAAAACTCAAACATTTTGTAAGGAATTTTATTGTTTTCGATAAAACTTCAGATAATGTGTTGTTTTTAAACCAAAGGGAGCCATAGTGTAGTATCTGAATTCAGTAACTAAAGTTTCTTCTTCAAGCGATCATCCTATTGTATTCCACTGAGGGTTATGCATATACGCCCGCCCAGAGCTTTTTAAAAGTACAGTGAAACCCCGTGATAACGCGAATTCGGATATAACGCGATCATAAGGTGGCTCCGGCTGCCCCAAGCAAAGAAAAAAAAAAAAAGCGGCCGTAGCGCCGCCGAAGCAAAAAAGAAAAAAAAGTGGCCGGAGCGCCGCCGAAGCGAAAAAGAAAAAAAAAAAAAAAAAGCGGCCGGAGCGCTGCCGAAGCGAAAAAGAAGAAAAAAAAAAGGCCGGAGCGCCGCTGAAGCGAAAAAGAAAAAAAAAAAGAAAAAAAAGTGGTTGGAGCGCTGCTGAAGCAAAAAAAAAAAGAAATGTGCCTTTCCCACTGCTGCTTCTCCTCTGTCCCCGCTTCCCCTTTTGGCGAGAAGAGCTGTTCTCCTCCCCAGCTGCTCCTCGCTCTTCCTCTGCCCCTTGCACGTCTCCCCTGCTCTCCCCAAGTGTTTCCCTCTCTCCCTGCATGGCTGAGAGCCCCCGCTGCTGGAGCAGGCTGACAGCCCAAGAAAAATTGACCGGCTTGAAACTGACCGGCTTGAAACTAACCCTGCTATAACGCGACCCCGCATTTATCACGATCAAATTTTTTGGACCCCAATCATCGCGTTATAGCGGGGTTTCACTGTAGTAGTGTCCCTTGGTCCGTGCATGCACCTTTGTTTCACCTCATGGTATTGACTGAGGTAATAAAGGGCGGGGTGGACCGACAGCACGCTCAGTTCCTTTTCACCACCACACGGTCGGTACTTCTGCTGTTCTCTCTGGTGACGCACCATCCCTTGTGACGCACTTCCCAAACTTAGCAAAAAAAGACTGTTTTATTATTGCACTTAACCTTTTATTGTTTTTGTAATAGTTTTTAATGATAGCAGTAGTTTTCTTAGGATTTAAGAACTTTGGGGATGCTGCTTCAGCAGTTTCCTGACAGCCCCCTTCCTTCTCTCCCCCTGTCCCCCCAGCACCAAGCCTGAGTACATGATTATGCCGAAGATGAGGTTCAAGATTTGTGCTTTTTGCCTTTGCTCATTGTTGATCAGTGATGAGCACCAGTGCTGCCTATATACTGTTTGGGGGAAGCCCATGCCATGTCCAGGTGCAGTATCTGCCTTTCCTTCCCTGCCCATACCTGGGAAGACCAAGTTCTCTGTCTCAAGAAGCACCTCATAGAGGTTGCCATGAGGACACAGTCGGACCCAGGCCGGAGACCCTCTCTCCCCTTTCCCTCTACCCCCCCATCCCTGGTACGTCGGCCTGAGCAATCAAGGAGTTCACCTCCTACCACGGAGCTCCAATCTGGTTCCACTGGTACCAGCACTACAGAGCCTGTGCCGGGGCCTAACTATGAGGCAAGGAAGCATGCGCATAAGCATGGCAATAAATCTTCCTCAAGGCCTAAGAAAGATACTGCATCGTCCACAAGTTCCAGTCACAGAGAAGCAGCATGATCCAAGGCCCACAAACACAAGAAGTCACATCAGAAACCAGAACCATCGGTCCCAGTTCCGTAGCAGCGTACCTCCTCTGCATTGGTTCCATCAAAGTACTGGGAGGAATCAGTTCCGAGGCAGCCCTCCACTCCCATTCCAGCTCCGGTTCTGTCTGTGGAACGTGTGCCGTTGACACCAGGGAGGCTTGAATCCACTCCCAGCCTTCATGAACTGATTGCCCTGGGTGAGGTGAGGTCTCCTGCCAATTCCAGGAACTGTTGCGGAGGGTGGCGGATGCTCTACACATTCTGTTGGGGTAGGTGCAGGACAGTCAACATCAGTTGCTGGACATTCTGCATGCATCGGTACCAGCCAGGGTGGCACTACCAATCAACGATGCCATTCTCCAACCAGCCAATGCTGTCTGGCATACCTCAACCACATGCACTCCCACCCCGAAGGGATCTGAGTTTTTCTTAACCAAAAAATTTGGTGGAGGGTATCCAAGCTGCTTCAGAGTGAGACAGGCAGCAGCACCTGCATTCCACTCCAGCTGACAAGGTGAGAGGTTAGACCTTCTAGATTTCCTCATTCGGCCTTCAGTTCCGCATCTCTAACTACCTGGCACTGCTGCCTAAATATGACTTTTTGAATTATGGCCAGCTAGAGGACTTTATGGACAAATTGCCCCACAGGATTATGCCCTTTTCCACGTTGTTCTGGAGGAAGGCAAACTGGTTGCCAAAATGATGCTACAGGCTGTGGTAGATTCCACAGGCACATCTTTGCTCACTGTGGCTACTAGGGTTGTCGTGAGGAGGGAATCCTGATTACACTCCTCTGGTTTCTCTAGGTAGGTACAGAACACAATAGAAGACCTCCCCTTCGATTGAAGCCCACCTCTTCAACCAGAAAACTGATGATTTCCTGCATTCGCTTAAATCAGTGGTTCTCAAACTTTTGTACTGGTGACCCCTTTCACATAGCAAACCTCTGAGTGTGACCCCCCCCTTATAAATTAAAAACACTTTTTATATATTTAATACTATTATAAATGTTGGAGGAAAAGCAGGGATTGGGGTGGAGGCTGACAACTCGCAACCCCCCCCTGTAATAACCTCGCAACCCCCTGAAGGGTCCCGACCCACAGTTTGAGAACCCCTGGCTTAAATGCTCTAGTGTCACTCTGCGGTCGCTGAGTATTTATCGTCCACCTTCTGCACAGTGATATAGAGCTTCCCAGGTTTTCCACCAGCAACCCTATGAGTCTCCCTAAAAGCGTCCTGAGACCCAGAGGTCCAGTCAGCACAGTCCTCCGCACAAAACACCCTATCTTCATGTAAGTTATATTTCTGAGTGCATCTAGAGAGCCGTCAACCACCTTGCACCCCACCGCTTTTGCCAGTCTACCAGCGTGGAGTGCGATAACAAGGGACAAGTGGGGCCTGGATGTTGTTCAACATGGCTATATGATCGAGTTCACAATGCTACTTCATCCACACACACCCCTCCCCCCCCAAAGGGGGATAGATCGCGATATAGCCCGTTCCCCATGACCTTTAAGGGCACAGGGTTCTACTCCACATACTTCCTGGTACCCAAAAAGAAAGGAGGATGGAAACCCCAATCCTTGATCTCTGCTGTCTCAACCACTTCATACATAAGTCAAAGTTTCACATGCTTGCAGCCATCATACTCCCGCTAGAAAAAGGCATATTGTTTACGGCTTTAGTTGCTTACGGCAAGTTGCTTACTTTCCCATAGACATCCACACAACCCATAGATGGTCCCTGAGATTCATGCTGGGCCCTTGACACTTCCAATAAAGAGTTCTCCCATTTGGACTCACCACTGCTCCCCTGATCTTCACCAAGGTTTTCTCTGTAGTGGCGGTCCACCTCCGGCATCGAGTCCTCGTCTTCCCTTACATTAATTGGTTGCTGGCGGTACGGTCCAGAGGAGAAACTCAAGCATCAATGTCCCAGCTGATTCTTCTCCTCTCCTCCCTAGGGGTGAGCATGAACACCGAAAAATCAACTTTGGATCTCATACAGTACCTGGAGTTCATTGGAACACACGTTGACACGACCTCCGCATGTGCTTACCTGCCAGAGGACAGGTTCCGAACCTTGCTGGAACTGATCACTTCGTTGACTTCCAACCACTCAGTTCTGGTCAGTACTTGCCATTCCCTTCTTGGCCACGTGGCAGTGTGCACATACCATTATTGTTTCTGCTGTCTGTAACTATGGTTACAGAGCCTATTCTCCTACGCTCCATTCCTTGAACGCCATTCTGATTGTCCTCCCTTTGGTGGTGGACAAACACAAATCAGGTTTGCTCCAGGATGTCCTTCCTTCCATCCTCCCCAAGCATGCTGATCATTACAGATGCATTGCTGGATGGATGGGGTGCCCACATGACTCAGGGAACTTTAACTGCTTGGAAGTACAGGATGCATATCAACATCCTACAGCTTCAGGCAGTACAAAGAGCATGTCACACCTTTTTCCCATCCATCCACTCCCGTCATGTTCTCATCATGTTGGACACTACCACTACAGTTTACTACGTAAACGAGCAAGGGGGTACAAGGTCACCAGTGCTTGGTGCAGAAGTGGTACGCCTCTGGAAGTAGTGCAACGTGCACTGTATCCTGTTGTCAGCAGCCTATCCCCTGGGGACTCAGAATGTAGTTGCAGATTCTTTCATCAGGAACTTTGTGACCAACCATGAATGGGAGCTACACGACTCAGTAGTTGCGGACATTTTCGATTGCTGGGTGGCTCTGGCCAGGGATCTCATTGCCTCCCACACCAAATACTCCCAGTACTGTTCCAGGGGCATGTGCTTCCAGGGCAACGCCTTGGTCCTCGACTGATAGGACCAGATCAATTATGCCTTCCCTCCCTCCACTTCTGCCCCATGTCCTCCCCAAGATTTGACAGGAGAGTGATAGTCCTTCTGATCACCCTGTTCTGGCCTCTCCAATTCTGGTTTCCCCTTCTCCGCATGTTGAGACATCCTCCACTCATGGTACCAATGTTTCCAGAACTCCTCACTCAACACAGTGGCAAGATCAGACACTCAGACCTGGAGATGCTTCACCTGAAATCTTTTTTTTTTTTTTTTTTTGATGGGCATCTTTGCTAGTGTGGAAGTGCTCATTAGCAGAGTCAGACATCCTCTCGAGTGGCAGCAAAGAGTCCATGAGGCAATCCTACCAGGCCAAATGGAAACGTTTTGCCTGCTGAGCCCAACAGTCTGGTACCTGTGGCCATAGGCATTCCTCTCCTCCTGGACTATCTCCTGTCCCTGAAAGCATCAGGACTCGCTCTCAGCTCCATCAAGGTGCATGTCGCAGCCATTAATGCTTTCCAAACCCCCTATGGAAGGACTCTCAATTTTCACTCACCCATTGACTGTCAGGTTCTGAAAGGGCCTCATGCGAACATATCCCTTTGTCCAACCCACCACTCCACAATGGGACCTTAACCTTGTCCTAATGGCAGTCATGAAGCCACCCTTCAAAACTCTGGCCTCCTGCTCTCGTTCTCTTCTCTCCATGAAGGTCACCTTCCTGATAGCTACTGGCTCTGCGAAAAGAGTTGGCGAAATGGGGGCCTGATGGTGGACCCACCTTTCACCACATTACATAAAGACAAGGTTTTCCCATGCTTACATCCTAAGTTTTTTCTAAAGGTCGTCTCTTGTTTTCACCTCAACCAACCCATACGCTTTATTGCCTTCTTTCCGAAGCGGCACTCCTCAGCAGAGGAATGACACTTTCACTTCCTTGATGTCCGTAGAGCCCTGGTCTTCTACCTGCAGAGGATGAAGCTGTTCAGGAAGTCTCCTAGACTATTTGTTGATATCACAGACAGGATTAAGAGGCAGAACATTTCTACCCAGAGGATCTCTAAGTGGGTTTTGGAGTGCATCACACTCTACTGTCAAGTATAGGATGTGCCTACGCTCCACGGGCTATGGGCCCATTTTATGAGAGTGCAAGCATCAACTATAACCGTGCTCCACAAAGTGCCACTCACCTACATATGAAGGGCGGCCACATGGAGTTTGGTGCACACCTTTTCCTCACCGTATGCACTGGTGCAAGACTCTGCTATGGATGCCTCATTCAGTGTGGCTGCCCTTTGTTCCACAGTTCCATCATCTTCCTCGCACTCTCCTCCTGACTAGGTACTGCTTGTCAGTCACACTCAGTGGAATACAATAGGGACTGTCTCTCAGAGAAGAGGAGGAGATTACTTACCTGTAACTGGAGGTTCTTCAAGATGTGTGGTCCCTATGTGTATTCCAAACCCGCCTTCCTCATCCTCTGCTATGGATCTGGTGGATTTGTGGTGGAGAAGGAACTGAGGGCACGGTTGGTCCGCTCCACCCTTTATCACCTCAGTTGATATCATGAGGCGAAACAAGGATGCATGCACAGACCAACGGACATTACTACTTTTAAAAAGCTTTGGCTTTGGGCACATGGTGCATGCGCATAAGCCTTGGTGGAATACAGATCGAGACCACACATATCCAAGAACCTCCAGTTACAGGTAACCTCCTCTTTCTATTAGAGCACACAAGCTGATGAACAAAACTCTAGTTGTTTGGCTTTAAGAAGATTAAATTTGAATGATTGCATACATCAGAATGCTGAAACACAGTTATAAATGTTTTTAAATGTACTCAGAATTCAATAGTTTGACCCTTTCTAATCTTTGTCTACAGGGCTCTTCTAGTTTTATTTAGTTTTTTGCAGTGATGGGAGCTGTATAAGACCTTAGGTACAGATTTAGGTGTTCTCTTTAAGTATTAAACTGCCTCTCGTAGTGTTGCTGCTCTGTTTTGTTTTTGTAGGCTGTGAGGATATTATTGCTGAGAGCATCTCACTAGACACTTTAATTGCCATTCTCAAGTGGAGTTCTCAGCCATATGGCTCCAAGTGGGTACACCGCCAAGCATTGCATTTCCTCTGTGAGGAGTTTACCCAGGTCATGACTTCAGATGTCTTTTATGAACTGAGCAAGGACCACCTGCTGACTGCTATCCAGTCTGACTATTTACAGGTAAATGTTTAATTTCTTATCATTCAAAAAGTAGCTAATTATGTTTTGAAGCTGTAGTATACATTTAGCAGAAGCATTCAGAGTGAATAAAATCTTAAATGGGAATAATAGATATTAATATTCTTGTGCATTTGTGTGCGCAGAATAAAGCTTTTTCTCTTTCACTCACATATACACAAAAACCACAGTAGAGGAGCTGATTAAGGAAAGTACTTTGTTTTCTTGACTTTCAACCCAACCTAAAATGGCTGTATAAACTATTGCTTGAAAGCCTAAGAGTAGTCTAGAAACTGCTGCGAATTATTTTAAGTGAAACCGTTCTAGGTTAAACTTTTGCCTTGCCTGTTTAGGTTTTTTTGGAAATTGCAGTCTCTCATTTTTGCTGCTTTGATGTATAATGTATGTGAAAGCGTTATTTTGGTTTGTGTTTAAACATACTGTTATTTTTTACCTTAGAAATATTAATAATTATTACACCGATTTTCCATGAGGATGTATACTGTTTGCTCTTACACCTTCCTTGAAGGGGCAGAAGTGTTGAAACTTCAATATATGGCCTTTCTCTAAAATGTTCATTAGTAATTTAAATTAAATGTAAAACCTAACAAAAAACTTGATTTGAAAAGTCTTAATAAAAGTCTCTCCTTTCACTCTTCAACTCCTGTGATGTGGCCATTTCACTAGTTTTCCATTTATCAGGTTCTGTGTAGCCTGGAAAGCTATGAACTTCTAATGAACTATGAACTTCTTTCAACAAGTGGGAAAAATTATCATGGGTGGCATAAGCCCACATCTCTTTCCTTTCCAAATCACCTTTTTAAACAGCTAAGATTAGTCACTCAGACGAACCTTTATTTTTGTACTTTCCCACCTGTCTGTTTTCTCTTTCCTCTCAAAGTAGTTATGTTTGCAGTCTGGCTGAATGTATGAGCTAAATCTAGAATCCAAATGACATAAGTGCCATTCTGTGGCAATGATGATCAGCCAGCAATGCACTTAGCCTCTGTGTCCTTCCTTGCCTTCTCATTTACAGATTCTGCTGATTCAAGCCAAAGCCCCTCACAATTTCATAGTAGTATGCTGTAGATGCCTGGAATAATTTCTGTAGCTTCTATGGCTTGATAAAAGTTCATTCTTAATCATGATTTATTGGCATTTTCTCATGGTCCCAGACTGCTAGTTCTTGTAGTTTGGCCTTTTGGCATCCTAGAAATAGATAATAGGCAAAGAGTAATGGCCATACTACACCACACAAGTGATCCATGAGTAACAGAGCTGGTTAGACGTCTTTTGACTGAATGTTTTTCATCAGAAAATGCCAATTTGTTAAAACTGACTTTTTGCAGAAACATATTGGTTTCAATTAGAAGATTTGTCATGTGTAGGATGGAATTTCTGCTCAAAACTAGAGAGAGAGAGAGACTGTATAGTTGACTGGTTAGGGCATTTTCCTGGGATGTTTTAAAACCAGGTTCAGATCTCTCTCTGAATTAGGCAGAGCAGGGACTTGAACCTGAGTCTCCCACATCAGAGATGAGTGCCCTATGCGTGTGTGCGTCCGAGTAAGTAAGTAAAATGTATTCTGATGTGTAACAAATACAAATGTTTTTTTCGTGTTTTTGGACCAGCCCTAGTTAGTAAGCTTCTGAGACTTGGGAGATATGTTGAAGCAGTTATGCTAATGGCCTGCCTCTCTAACACCTTTGTCTTAGTAGAAAGGTTGTAGCTGCAGGGCAAAATTTAAGAACTTAACAGTGAAACCATCCAGGCCATGTCCTAGAAGCTTCAGTTCTGCAGCACAAATCTGTCATGTCAGACAGTCTTTACATTGGGTGTTCCCAGTCCCTAGGGCAACTAGGGGCAGACCAGATCTTTTTCTCTGAGCCTGGGCTTAGAACCACATCTCAGGAAGAACTCTCCAGAATTCTCCACGGCAGACACAGCAGTTTCCAGGTCTCCCTCCTTAGCAGAGCTTTCAAAAGACGTTTAACTAATGTCTTGGTTTCTTCAGTGACTTCAAGGTATTCCTCAAAACTACAAAAAAAAACCAAACCAAAAAGCAAAACAATGTGTTTTGGCTTTCTGAGGAGGGTTTGAAAGACAGCAGCTCTTCTCCCTTCCCCGCCCTCAGAAATGGCAGATGGAGACAACAGGCCGAAGGAACCCAGCTCCCAGCTGGAGTATGGGTAAGATCCACACCAACGGACTCGAACAGACCACAGTAAAACCAGCTCCCAGTAGGCATGGGGCAAGGTCTTTGAGCGGTGCTTCAGGATTGGCCCTTACCTGGGAGTGGACCACTTCAGAAAAGGAGGCTTGAGATAATCTGAGAACTGTATGCAATAGAACTCACTCATTGCTCCAGAGATAAATTGATTCTTTCTCCAAAGTAAATTAAAATAAACCAACATGATTAAGATCTTTACCATCAAATGATGCAGGTTGCAATAGTCCATCTCCTGCTCATTGGAACGGTAGCACCAGTTCCATGGAGAGACAAATATTTTGGTAAGGTCACACAATTCTTTGTGGTACAAAATAAAACAATGCATGCAGCTCATTTAAGATCTCAGGTCTTAGCTCTACAAGGAGATATACGTTCCAAATGGAAATACTGAAATCTATCATTACAGAATTATCTTCCCAGAGTTTCAGAATATGAAAACAAACTCCTGGAATCTAGTGAATATATGATTGGGGAGAGTCACTCAAAGAAGGGAAGCTGAGAGAGAGGAACTGTGGTCACTTGTTCTAAAATGGTGATAAATGTTCTACTAGCATCTTAGAGGAAATTCACAAATTATGTCTATGTATATATCACTTGAGGTTTAGATATTGGCATTACAAGAAAGAGACATATGGGCCAAGTCGACTGAAACAAAGGACATTATAGTGTTTTTACAAGATTCCCCAACCATGGGGCTCAAGGCCAACACTTCTTGGAAAGAGAAGTCAGTGACTGCAGGCATATTTCACTGTAAGAAACCCATTCCTAATCATTGTCGCATAACCGATTCCTGAGTATCACCAATCTTAACAAATCTCTCACAATATTAAGATTCCTGTCATGATCTTGATTTGTGTAATACAAATTGTAATAAAACCAACTTTCAGCTTCAGTTTGTATGTCCCTTCCTCTTCTCACTAAAACTATCTTGCCTATTCACCACCTTCTTTCCCAGGGGGTTTTAGAGCTTGCTCTGCTTCAGTGAAAACCTGTTATATGTTCTATCAAACATGGTGGTTCCATGTAGCCAAGCCTCCATCCCCACTTCCTCCTGTAATAAGTGGTGATATTGTCCTTCTGGATTAATCCAAACATCCTAGGGAAGTAAAATTCATGTTAGATGTGAACAGAGCTTACAGGGGGTAAAACTCCTCTCACTACCATGCACACTCTGTGAAAACAGCAGCCATTTAGCAGGCAGAGAGATCACACGCTTTATGATGAGACCTCCCACCCACAGTTTCTCAAACACCATATAGTTGACATCTTCAGTCCTCCTGATGCAACGTTTTGTAGAAAAGATGTTACAGAACAGGATGCCCCAGTAACCCACAAGTTCATCTTCAATCCTGTGTGGGTAAATTGAATCCTCCCTCCCTTCTGCTTTCTGCATCCCACTGTGAAGACTGACAGAAAGGGAACTGAGAGGGGTAAAATTCTATTACTTGTGAATTTTCATTCTAGGACTGTCCTTTTGAAGATTGCTATATGTCCAGGGTATTTTCTTGCTATTGCTCTCTTAAGTACTTCGAAAGGGAAGAATGTGTTCCTCCAGGAAATCCCTAAATTTCATGTCAAGGCTATGCTTCAAATGGTTTGAGTTGAATAGTGCTTTTGAACTTCTATATAATTAGCTTCCAACGTTGAAAAATACTATAATTCTGGAGAGTTCCATTTGTGGGGTGATCCTAAATTCAGGCTCTGAGCAAAGATCTGGTCTGTTCCTAGTTGCCATGGAGATGGGGAATGCCCACTGTGAAGACTGTCTGACATGGAGGGTTCTAGAATGAAAATTCGCAGATAAGATGCAATTTTCCCTTTTAAGCTTACAAAACTTGTTTTTGAAGATCACATTCATGTCTGTCACTGGGGACATACTAAGAAAATTATATTTTTTAAAAGTAATATACAGGATTGCTGTAGGGTTACCACATTTGAAATGCAAAATAAATGCATCCCCACCCCACAAGGCAAGCCCACTGCAACCTCAACCACAAGGCGACTTCGCACACACCCCCTTCAACACCTCTTACAGTATCTAGAGAGAGAACACATAAGATTGATAACATCATTTTCTTTTTTAAACTGTGGAAGTGGGAACACTGCAGCATCTTTACCTGGACACTAGGGCTGTCAAACAATTTTAAAAAATTAATCTCAATTGTGAGTAGAGCTGTGGATTAATCGCAGTTAACTTATGCGATTAACTCAAAAAAATTAACTGCGATTTTAAAAATGTATCATGATTAATCGCGCTGTTAAACAATAGAATACCAATTTAAATTTATTAAATATTTTTGGATGTTTTTCTACATTTTCAAATATATTGATTTCTATTACAACACAGAATACAAAGTGTACAGTGCTCACTTTATATTATTTTTTATTACAAATATTTGCACTGTAAAATGATAATTGAAATAGTATTTTTCAATTCATCTCATACAATTACTCTATCATGAAAGTGTAACTTACAAATGTAGAATTTTTTTTGTTACATTGTTTTGTTTTTGAGTGCAGTTATGTAAAACTTTAGAGCCTACAAGTCCACTCAGTCCTACTTCTTGTTTAGCCAATCGCTAAGACAAACAAGTTTGTTTACATTTATGGGAGATACTGCTGCCTGCTTCTTATTTACAGTGTCACCTGAAAGTGAGAACAGGCATTCGCATGGCACTTTTGTAGCCAGCGTTGCAAGGTATTTACGTGCCAGATATGCTAAACATTCGTATACCCCTTCATGTTTCGGCCACCATTCCGAAGGACATGCTTCCATGTTGATGATGTTCGTTAAAAAAATAGTGCGTTAATTAAATTTGTGACTGAACTCTTTGGGGGAGAATTGTATGTCCCCTGCTTTGTTTTACCCGCATTCTGCCATATATTTCATGTTATAGCAGTCTAGGATGATGACCCAGCACATGTTTGATTTACGAACACTGTCACTGCAGATTTGACAAAACGCAAAGAAGGTACCAATGTGAGCTTTTTAAAAATAGCTACAGCACTCGACCTAAGGTTTAAGAATCTGAAGTGCCGTCCAAAATCTGAGAGGAATGAGCTGTGGAGCGTGCTTTCAGAAGTCTTAAAAGAGCAACACTCTGATGCGGAAACTACAGAACCTGAACCACCAAAAAAAAAAATCAACCTTCTGCTGGTGGCATCTGACTCAGATGATGAACATGCAACGGTCTGCTCTGTTTTGGATTGTTATCGAGCAGAACTCGTCATCAGCATAGATGCATATCCTCTGGAATGGTGGTTGAAGCATGAAGGGACATATGAATCTTTAGCGCATCTGAACGCCTGTTCTCACTTTCAAGTGACGTAAACAAGAAGCGGGCACCATTATCTCCTGCAAATGTAACCAAACTTGTTTGTCTTAGCGATTGACTAAAGAAGTAGGACTGAGTGGACTTGTAGGCTCTAAAGTTTTACACTGTTTTATTTTTGAGTGTAGTTATGTAACAAAAACAAATCCACATTTGTAAGTTGCACTTTCACGATAAAGATTGCACTACAGTAATTGTATGAGGTGAATTGAAAAATGATTTTGTTTATCTTTATTACAGTGCAAATATTTGTAATAAAAATATAAAGTGAGCAGTATACACTTTGTATTGTGTTGTAATTGAAATCAATATATTTGAAAATGTAGAAAAACATCCACAAATATTTATAATGAATTTAAATTGATATTCTATTATTAACAGTGCGATTAAAACTGCGATTAATCACAATTTTTATAATTGAGTAAATTTGTTTTGAGTTAATCACTTGAGTTAACTGCGATTGACAGCCCTACCGGACACAGAAACTTTTAACATTAGATATCTTTCTCCCCTCCTCCCCCCCCCCCCCCCCCCCCCCCCCCCAGTGTATTGTGATAATGGAAATCTTTAGATCTTACATTTAAAAAAAAAAAGGGGGGGGGGGAGATTAAATTTTCCTGGCAACTGGTAAAAATACCGGCCAGGTGGTAACTCTAGATTGCTGAGAAGAAAAGGGTGGCGCATGTGGCATAGATGAGTTCCAGAACTTATTATGAATAGAAAGAATGTATTAAAAATAGAGATTTTTTTTAACTCTAGAAACAATAAATAATTAAAAAAAAAAAACTTTAAACTTCTAAAAGAGAGAAGGCAGTGGGGGAAGACACTTGTAAAATCATAATGGAAAAAAACAACAAAATTAGCAGGTTTGAGGAGGATTTAATTTTTGTTTTTTTAAATAAATGATCACTTTCTAGATCAGGGGTCTCAAACTCAAATGACCACGAGGGCCACATGAGGACTAGTTCATTGGGCCGAGGGCCGCATTTACTGACACCTCCCCCCCTCGGCCCCGCACCCACTCCACCCCTTCCATGAGGCCCCGCCCCTGCCCCGCCTCTTCCCACCCCTTCCCCGAAATCCCCACCCCAACTCTGCCCCCTCCCTGCCCCCAGGGGGCGCAGGAGGGGTGTGGCGGGGGCTCAGGGCAGGGAGTTGGGGGGAGGGGGTCAGGGTGCAGGGTGCGGCAGGGGGCTCAGGGCAGGGGGTTGGGGTGCAGGAGGGGTGTGGTGGGGGTTCAGGGCAGGGGGTCAGGGTGCAGCAGGGGGCTCAGAGCAGGGGTGTGGGGTGTGGTGGGGGTTCAGGGCAGAGGGTCAGGTGCAGGAGGGGTGCAGCAGGGGGCTCAGGGCAGGGGTGTGGGG